>JAPYYM010003689.1:0-10869 GCA_028534135.1 Potos flavus
TTTTTTTAGACATAATGCTATTGCACACTTAATAGCTTATAAACACAACTTTTAAATGCACTGGGAAACCAAAAAATTCATTTGACTCAATTTATTGCAATATTTGTTTCAGAAGGGTGGTCTAGAACTAAATCTACGTTATCTCTGAGATATGCCTGTATATATCGGATACACACACATGCACACACACACTCACATATACACATACATATGTATCTGAGAGGACCTGATCTATAATATATAAATAACTGCTATAAATAAATTAAAAGACAAACCTACCAATTTATAAAATAGGCAAGATTTAAACAGATTCTTCACAAAAGAAGATATCCAAATGGGCAGTTAGCAGGTAGTCAATGTCATTAGTCGTTAAAGAAATGCAAAATTAAACCAGAGGGAGTTACAATTTCACACTCATGAACCTGGCTAAAAATTTTTTTAAAAACTAACAAAACTAAATGCTGGTGGAGATGTGGAGCAATGGGAACTCTTGCACATTGCTAATCTTAGTTATCTACTGCTATGTTAACAATAGTGTCACAAACTTAGCAGCTTAAAACAACATATTTATTATCTCACAGTTTCAGTGGGTTAGAAGCCTAGGCACAGCATAACTGAGTCCTCAACAAGATTTTTCAATCAAGTTGTCAGCTGGGGGTGTAGTCTCACAACAGGCTTGAATTTCCAAGTTCACATGTTTATTGGCAGCATTCAGTTCTTCTCAGGCTACCAGACTGAGGACAGTGCTTCTTGCTGGCTGTGAACTTGAAGCTGCCCTCAGCTCCCTGCCACACTGCCCTCTCCATAGGCAGCTTACAACATTGCAACTTGCTTCTCCAAAGCCAGCAAGGAAAGATTATCCTCACAAGATGGACATGACAATTTGATGTAACATAATCACATACGCATAATCATGTATATCCTGTTACTGTTGTCACAGTCTATTAGGAAGGAGCAAGTCCCACCCATACTCAAGGGGAGGGAATTACACTGGGCATAAATACCAGGAGACAGGGGTGTGGGGGGCACCTTAGAATCTGTCTGCCATAGTAAGTGGGAATGTAAACTAATACAACCACTTTCAGTAAAATGACAGTTTCTTTTTTCTTTTTTTTAACACTATAGTAGTTTTTTTTTTTAAAGATTATTTATTTGAGAGACAGCAGAGCAAGCAAGAACATGAATAGGGGGAGAGAGGCAGAGGAAGAGGGAGAAGCAGGCTCTCTGCTTCTGAGCCTTTTAACAAAAATCATAATCACTGATCGCATATCACCATAACAAATACAATAATGATGAAAGAGTTTGAAATATTAAGAGAATTACCAAAACGTGACACAGAGACACAGAGTGAGCAAATGCTTTTGGAAAACGGCACCAGTAGACTTGTTCAATACAGGGTTGCCACGAACCTTATATTTGTTTTTGTTTTGTTTTAAAGATTTTATTCATTTATTTGACAGAGAGAGACACAGTGAGAGAGGGAACACAAGCAGGGAGAGTGGGAGAGGGAGAAGCAGGCTTCCCGCCGAGCAGGGAGCCTGATGCGAGCAGGAAGCCTGATGCGGGGCTCGATCCCAGGACCCTGGGATCATGACCTGAGCCGAAGGCAGGTGCTTAATGACTGAGCCACCCAGGCGCCCCACAAGCCTTATGTTTGTAAAAAATGTTTTATCTGTGAAGCACAGTAAAATGACTGTACTATTTTCTTCCAGTCTGTGATTGGGAGAAGCTTCCACATTCCTCTCACCTCAGCCACATTCCCAAACTGTTAGCACTTTACCTCATCTACTCCATTAGATTATCCTTCTCTAATTTTTCTGAGTCATTTGAGAACACGTTTCATACGTATTGCCCTATGACCCCATACTATTTCTGTGTGTATTTCCCCCAGTCAGGGGCACTCCTAAGTAACTACTACATGTCTTTCTAAGTCAGATAATTAGCATTGATGAAACCCTACTCCCCAATCCATAGGCCCTGGTCACATTTTGCCAGCTGCCCCAACAATTTCCTTTTCCGTTTTGGTCCAGCATTCCAGTGTGGAACATGCAGTGGACTTCATTGTCATGTCTTTCCGCGTCCTCCAGTAGTAACCCCTTAGTCTTTTACTGTCATTCATGTTGTCAACACCCTATATTCAGGAGGATGAGCTGCAAGCTGAATCCATTAATATTTCCTCATGTCCAGACTCAGGTCATGATTTCTTGGCAAAAATGTCACAGAAATGATGCTGTAATATTCTCAGTACTTTACATCAAGGCACACATGATATTAAGCAATCCCATTACTAGTGATGTTAACCTTGATTAATATGAAACAATTTAGAAATTTATTGTCTTAAAGTACTAACAAAATGCCATTGATGTCAATTTGTGAGTTTGCAGGGACAATAAGCATAGTCACAAAGATGAAGCCTCCTAAATAGTCTGGATGTGCCCCAATGGAGTTCTTCTAGCATGGCCACTATAGCATTAACTTGTGGTGTCACGTATCTCTACTTTTCTTCACTGTAAAGTCGTTGCTTTTCTTTTTGTAACTGACAGATATTTTATGTGGAGACAATATGAGGTTATGCCAATATCTTATTCCTCCTCAGACTTGAAGCTACATTAGTGTCCTGCCTAAATCAGTAACCACACTATGTTTGCCAAATGATGATTTTAGTTTGTTTCCATTATTCCTTCTGCATTTATAAATTGGCCTTCTTATGTAAGGATGAGCTTTCTCATCCCCTCCCTCCCTCCCTTTCTTTCACCATGGACTCATAGATTTGTGGTTTACTCATTGGGTTGTAATTTGTTAGTAGTAGTATTTATTTTGATGGTCAGATTACTCCAGTTGTGGTCAATGGGAGCCCTTTCAAGCTATTCCCTTTTATATGTCCTTATCATTCTTTGAACACTTCTTAATTTTTTTAAAGATTTATTTATTTATTAGAGAGAGAGAGAACAAGCAGGGAGAGTGGCAGGTAGAGGGAGAGGGAGAAGCAGGCTCTCCGCCGAGCAGGGAGCCTGATGCGGGGCTCGATCCCAGGACCCTGAGATCATGACCTGAGGAGAAGGCAGACGCTTAAACGACTGAGCCCCCCAGGCGCCCCTGACCACTTCCTAATTTTCTAGAACAAGAAGTTTCAGGGTCATCTTGCATTTTCCCTGCCCTAGCCCTAGAATCAGCCATTTCTCTAAAGAGTCCTAGTTCTTTTCATGGTATTTAGAAACCAAGATTTGGGAATTTGTTATGCTCACTGCTTTAGGGTATCATTGCTTCTAGGTGCTCTTAACAGAGAGAGTCAGGAAATATAAGTATACTTATACAGCACTCTTTTTCTCTCTCTCATTTCTTTCTATATCTATTTCTGTGTATATCTTTAAAAAAACCATGAGTTCAAACTAATATCTTCTATTGCAATATAATACCTCGGGTTTCTCTCCAGCCTTACCCCTTTTTATGTTTGTAAGTATCTTTTTTTAAGAATGAGAAAGCTTGCTTTCATTATTCTCAGAACATTTAGTTATTTGTTTAATTAACTTATTTGCTCATTGTAACTGACCTCCCAGCTGCCCAGCCTTCTCCATTTGCCACATTTGCACCCCACTTGAGCACCTTGTGTCCTTGAGCACTAGCAGGTAGAAGCAGGAAATCAGGTAGACAAATGGTAAACTTAGCATGACTCCTAAGACGAAGAGGTGGAAAGTGAGAAGCCGCCCAATTTATTCTGTAAAATCTTAAATAGGATTTGTTCCAGTTATCTATTGTTGTGTAAAAAAGCCACTCCAAAATTAGTCACTTTAAATATGAACAGTATTATTTTGCACACAAATCTGC
Source organism: Potos flavus (assembly GCA_028534135.1). Lineage (NCBI taxonomy): Eukaryota > Metazoa > Chordata > Mammalia > Carnivora > Procyonidae > Potos > Potos flavus. Next base: position 3,826 of record JAPYYM010003689.1, read on the forward strand.
ATTTTAGGCAGAGCTTGGCTAGAATTCTCTGCTCCGGGGTGCCTGGTTGGCTTAGTCGTTAATCGTCTGCCTTCGGCTCAGGTCAGGATCCCAGGGTCCTGGGATCGAGCCCCGCATCGGGCTTCCTGCTCGGCAGGGAGCCTGCTTCTCCCTCTCCCGCTCCCCCTGCTTGTGTTCCCTCTCTCGCTGTGTTTCTCTCTGTCAAATAAATAAAATCTTAAAAAAAAAAAAAAAAAAAAGAATTCTCTGCTCCACTCAAGGAGCGGAATGGCTCAAAGTGGGGTGGCTGGAATCATATGTAGGCCCTTTCACTGCCATGTCTGGTGGCTGATGCTAGCTTGTTGGCTGGGACGTCAGCCAGGGCTGTGGCTAGAACACCTATAGGCAGCCTGTCATGTGGCTCTTGTCTTCTTCACATCGTAGTGGCTGGGGTCCAAGGGGAAGCATCACAAGAGAGAAAGCCAGGTGGAAGCCATGTTGCCTTTTCTTACTTAGCCTATGAAGTCACACGGTATAATTTCCACTGCATTCTGTTCATTAGAAGTGAGTCCCTAAGCCCAGCCCATATTAAAGGGAAGGCAATTCGCTTCTACCTTTTCATGAAAAGACTGTCAAAGAATTTGTAGACATTTAAAAAAAATTTTTTTTTCATTTTTAAGTAATCTTTACACTCAACATAGGGCTTGAACTCACAACCCCAAGATCAAGACTTGTATGCTCCGCTAACCAAGCCAGCCAGGTGCCCTGTAGACATGTTTTAAAATCAGCATGGTATTTAAAAATATTATTCTGAATTAATAGGAAGTCCTTTCATGTGTACAGTTGAATTTGTTTAGTATTTTTCATTCATTTTGTTTAAAAATTAAAAAAAAAGATTTTATTTATTTATTAGAGAGAGAGCAAGCACAAGAGAGCAGGAACAGGGGGTGGGGGAGGTGGAGAGAGGGAGAAGCAGGCTTCCCGCTGAGCAGGAAGCCTGATTTGGGGCTCGATCCCAGGACCTCTGGATCATGACCTGAGCCGAAGGCAGACGCTTAACTGACTGAGCCACCCAGGCACCCCCATTTTGTTTAAAACTTTACAAAAAATGTATTTATATATACTTTTGCATAGGTACATAAAAGGGATCATATCTTATATATGTATTATTTACTGAAATCTGTTGTTTTCTCTTTTGCTTGCCTCATTTCCCCCTTCTCTTTATTTTCTCATTTTGAATCATTCCCTGCCACGTAACATATCTTTATCCTTCTATGTTTTTTTCTATTCTTGTATAATATAAAAATGCATATACACATACATACCATGGATTGGGGATATTGTTTTAAAAATAGAATCATATTACAATTGATTTTTGCATCTTGTTTTTCTTACTGAGCACCTTGTATAAGTTCTTGTAAGTCAGGAGATTTTGTTCTACTTTGTCCTTTTTAATGGCTGCACATATTCTATTTTCTGATTTGGTTATTTAATTATGAAGGGATAGAAGTCTAGACTCAGGGAATAGGAATAGAGAGGGACAGGGTTTAAAGGAAAAGTGGTCCCTGGGGCACCTGGGTGGCTCAATCACTTGAGTGTCTGACTCGATTTCGGCCTGGGTTATGATCTCACGATTGTGAGATTAAGCCCTGCCTTGGGCTCTGCGCTGGGTGTGGAGCCTGCCTAAGATTCTCTCTCCAGGAGACTAAATGAGGGTTACAGAAGGGAGGGGGGTGGGGGGATGGAGTTAACTGCATGATGGATATTAAGGAGGGCATATCGTTGTGATGAGCACTGTGTGTTATACACAACTAATGAATGGTTGAACACTACATCAAAAACTAATGATGTACTACTGTATGTTGGCTAACTGATCATAAGAAAACTTGGAAAATAAAAAAAATAGCGTAGGAAGAAGAATAAATAAATAAATAGATTCTCTTTTTTCCTCTGCCCTTCCCCACCCTTGCAAGTGCACTCTCTCAAAAAAAAAAAAAAAAAAAAAAAAAGAGGGGCGTCTGGGTGGCTCAGTCAGTTAAGTGTCTGCCTTTGGCTTGGGTTGTGATCCCAGGGTCCTGGGATCCAGTCCTGCATCGGGCTCCCTGCTCAGTGGGGAGTCTGCTTCTCCCTCTTCCTCTACCCTCCCCCTGCTCCCCGCTCATGCTCTCTCTCACTCTCTCAAATAAATAAATAAAATCTTTTTTAAAAAAGTGGTCAGGAATGAGGAAAAGAGAGTAGTGTTCAATATTCCTAGTCTTCGATGTGCCGTCAGAGGAGATAAGGAAGTTGGAAAAATGGTAATGGGGAGGTGCATTGGTGGCTTTTTTCAGGGAAATGAGTGTTTTTGCATTCAGTAAAATTGCCTAACAGGAAATTGGAGACACTTAGAGACACAGCAAGTGCTTGAGTCCATAGATAGGATTGGAGCTGATAGGCAAGGCTCTGAGATAGATGGTGACTTGAGAGAGTGCTGGATCTTGCTCAGTGTTTGCTGTGTGTGGTAGGCCCAGAAAATGAGATTTCATTCCAGGCCAGGATCCCCTGGTTATTCTCACTCGATGCATTAAGTTTTGTTTTTTTAAAAAACTGGCCATTTTTAAGAAGCAGAGTTTTTATTTTCATTTTTTATGGGTCGAGAGAACCTTTTATAGGAGTGTGACTTTGCTAGTCTTTTGGAGGCACTTTAGACATTTAAAATCTAAGTCAGAGCTACCTGGTTGGAACTTCCTTAATCTCTTTCAAATCAAATCAACCTAGGTTATATGTGATAATTAGTATCATTGAATAGCTGAAGGAAGATTTTTTTTCTCTTTTATGTTAGAGAGAGGATTTGTAGCACAGCTAAGTAATGGATGCATAATGAGTAGGACAGACATGTGATTCTAGTGAAACCATTGAGCCGATAACCACTCTGATTCCGTTGGGCCACGATGACGATGATGATGATGACGATTAAAAATACTGGTGGCCTTGAAGTCAGTAGTGGAGAATAATAATGCCACCTCCTTTTTAGGAACAAACATCTTGTCTTCCCCGTCCCCTCCACTGGCTCCCAGAATGTTGAAGGGAATGGTTGCTATTTTCTACTTTTAGTCTGGATTACTGAAATTCAAAGCTAGAGATAGCCCAAGAGCTCTATGTAAGTGGTGCAGTTGATATGATAAAAGTCTTTCCGATTTAATTTTGATCAGGAATGAAAGGTGCTCCTGTTACTGTTTTTCTTTCTAGTCTCTTCGGTTTTGGTCTTTTTTCAGATAACTTCAGCAGACAATATCAGATGTCAATTATATGTAACGCATGCTGGAAAAGCAACAAAGATGAATATGATATGAGCCTGCCCTTAAAGAGCTCACTCTCTTGGTATAAGCGGCTAATACCAGTACAAAGCAGATTGAAATAAGTAATAAATAGAGGTACATGCTGACGTAGTACAGTAGAAAAAGACATTAATTCCTCTGTAGAATCAGGCATTTGAACTGGAATTCTTTCAACTTTTTGTCTGGAAAATTTCAAAAATATACAAAAATAGAGAGGGGCACCTGGGTGGGTCAGTGGGTTAAAGCCTCTGCCTTCGGCTCAGGTCATGATCTCAGGGTCCTGGGATCAAGCCCCTCATCGGGGTCTGCTCAGCAGGGAACCTGCTTCCTCCTCTCCCTCTGCCTGCCTCTCTGCCTACTTGTGATCTCTCTCTGTCAAATAAATAAATAAAACCTTTAAAAAAAAATAGAGAAAATGTATAATGACTCCCTGTGAACTCATCATTCAGCTTCATTATCAGCTCAGGGTTGTTTCAACCTGAGCTTTCCCCTTCCCCCACTTTCACCCACAGATTATTTTGAAGCAAATCCCGGACATCACAGCATCTTTTCTACAATAATTTCAATATGTCTCTCTAAAAGATAGGGACACTTTAAAAAAATACACAACCTAAATGCTGTTACCCTTCCTAAAATAACTAACAGTAAGTCCTTAATATTATCTAATTTACAGTCAGTTGAGCTGGACTTTACAGAGAGAAGATTTTTAATAGGTGGTGAATGGGAGGAAGGGAATGCAGATTAAAGGAACAGCATATGCAGAAGCAGGGGAATGTGCGTAAGTGAAAGGTAATAAAAATCTGATTTGGGGATATAGCAATGGAAGTGGAAAGGAAATGACAAAATGAGTCATTGCAAAAGAAAACTCAGTGGAATTTTCCAGCTGAAGATTGCATGTGTATCTTCCCTCTATTTCTTGTTAACAGTGTTTGAGTGCTCTTTTGAGCCATATAGAACTTGCAGGCCAAGTCTTACTCTCAGCTAGTGTTTGTAAGTAAAGTTTTATTGGCAAGCAGCTACATCCATTCATTTTCATATTGTCTGCGACTGCTTTCACCCTGTAATGACACAATTGGGTAGTCGCAACAGAGACCCTATGACCTGCAAAGCCCAAAAATATTTACTGTCTGGCTTTTATAGGAAAAGTTTGCTCACCTCTGATCTAGAAGAATCTGGTTTCTGGGTTTAGTACTGTCAGAAAACTGTGTTCAGCGTATTGATTAGGAACAGCCATTGTTGTGAATCAGAAGTTTTGGAATTTGTTTTGCTCTGTCTGTATCATTCACTCTATAGCTTGAGAAAGTAAGTTTCTCTAAGAATTTCTTTTTCTGTTGATCGTTAAATTATTTATTGTCTTTTTTTCCCCCGACTAGAACTTAAACTCTATGCTTAAAGTCAGAGATACCATATCTGTTGTTCACTATTCTATTCCCAGGGCCTGGATTAATGCTAGACACTTAGTAGGCCCTCAGTAAATAATTGTCGGATAAATAATTATTGCCTTAGTCTTTTTGCTTCTTTTCTGTATTAGACACATGTGGCAATAAAATGATTAATTGTAGATAGCAACAATCCTATTATGTAAATGTGTTATAGTTTTTCCCCAGTAAAGTTTAGAAAACTGCTTCATTGATGCTATGGACACTGCCTCTCTAAAATATTTGTGAATATAGACAAAGACTGCAAGATAGTGCAAACATGAAATCATTGTTTTAAGATAGTGGATTTGGAGTGTCTTTTTCTCTCTAGAATTTTCTTTAATACTGTTCTTACCTCATATTTTCAATAATGATTTTAAAATAAATTTTTCCATGTTTCTCTGCCTGCCCCAACCTCTGTGCCATGTTCAGTGTGGATCACAAATAATGCACTATTCAGAAATAGGAGTTTATATTGAATCTCAGCACTGAGAAAGTTGATGGGCATTATGGAATTATGGATAGGTGTTTCATTTTATCCCATCACAAACTGCTATAGTATTCTTCCCAGCAGGAAGTGTGCCTGTAAGCATCCTCATTAAGAGCCTGATTGGGTTGTAAGCTTACACTTAGACAAAAGCCTTTTTATTTAAAATGGAAAAGAACAGGCATGGTGGAAAGGAGTAGTCTAGGTGAGAATGTCTTATATGTATGTTTCTGAGAGCGTGTCCCTTTTTTCTCTTGGTCTGAGACACATGTTCTGGCTAGCTTTTCCTCAGTGCCTTAGAAAGGCAGTATTTTCTTGTGGCTGCGGTCATTTGGAGTTCATTTGGTTTTCTTCCTATTTCATTTTCAGGCTGCCTTTAGAAATATAGAGAAGTCTTTGTATATCAATTCTTTGTATATCAATTTTTCCATGTGCAAAACTGTTGTTCTCTCTGCATTTCCCAAGAATGTGGTGAGTTTGCAGTCTTTTTATTTAAATAACTGTTTGTGTTTATTCTACCAAACTACATTTCTAGGTTATATATAGTGTTCTAGCCATTGCCTTGAGGCTTCATCTGAGTATCTTGTCAGGGACTGGAATTCTGCAGTACAAAACAAAATGCATAAAGATTCCACAATCTTACCTCCCAAATTTCACTGATAGGAAGATGTTGAAGTACCTTTTCTCTTTTAATTCAAAGTAAAACTCAAGGGTCTTTCTAAGTGATGTACAAGAGCTATGTGGTAGGACTCCCTCCCCCTCTTATTAATTTGACCACGTACTGTTTCCTTGTAGGTCACTGCATTCTGTCATATGGAAGTCTTGCCCTTCCTGGAAAGTGTCAGACATGTCCTGCTTCTTTGTCTTGCCTCTGCAGATAGATGCACAGTTCATTCTTGCTCTTCCTCCAAGTATTTGCCTAAGGGTCACTTTCCCAGTGACATCTGCCCTGAGCCCCCACCCCCCATATCATTCTTGCCTCTTATTGTCCATAGCACTTCTCAACTTTTTCTTTTAAGATTTTATTTGTTTATTTATTTGAGAGAGAGCAAGAGTGAGAGAGAGCGCCAGCAGGGGGGTAGGAGCAGGGAGAAGCACGCTCCCCACTGAGCAAGGAGCCCGGTGCCCGGCTCGATCCCAGGACCCTGGGATCATGACCTGAGCGAAGGCAGATGCTTGACCAACTGAGCCACCCAGGTGCCCCAGCACTTGTCAACTTCTAACACACTATATCATTTCCTTATATATTATATATATTATGCTTATATATATGCTTATATATTATGCTTATCGTTTACTGTCTCCTTCCCTCTCCCAGCTAGAATGGAAGCTCCTCCGTGAGGGCAAGGAGTTTTGCTGTTGCATCCCTAGTGGTTAGCCATGGGTCAGTTGTATGGTAAATGCTTGGTAAATACTTGTTGAAAAAATGAAGTGGCTAGGACACTGCATTTCACCTTCAACTAGGAATCTTCTTACTTACATGACTGTTACCACCATACCACCCTGACCCCAAGGATACTGTTTTCCCCTTTATTTATTTATTTATTTTTTATTTTTTTAAAGATTTTATTTACTTGATACAGAGAGAGATCACAAGTAGGCAGAGAGGCAGGGAGAGAGAGAGGGGGAAGCAGGCTCCCCGCTGAGCAGAGAGCCCGATGCGGGGCTCGATCCCAGGACCCTGAGATCATGACCTGAGCCGAAGGCAGAGGCTTTAACCCACTGAGCCACCCACGCGCCCCTCCCCTTTATTTTTTTAATTTAATTTTATTTTTTCAGTGTTCCAAGATTCATTGATTATGCACCACACCCAGTGCTCCATGCAATACGTGCCCTCCACCAG
>JAPYYM010000369.1:0-14786 GCA_028534135.1 Potos flavus
TGAAGAAGACACAAAAAGGTGGAAAAGCATTCTGTGCTCATGGATCGGAAGAATAAACATTGTTAAAATGTCCATACTGCCCAGAGCAATCTATACTTTCAATGCCATGCCGATCAAAATTCCACCAGCATTTTTCAAAGTGCTGGAACAAACAATCCTAAAATTTGTATGGAACCAGAAAAGACCCTGAATTGCTAAGGAAATGTTGAAAAAGAAAAACAAAGCTGGGGGCATCACGTTGCCTGATTTCAAGCTTTACTACAAAGCTGTGATCACCAAGACAGTTTGGTACTGGCACAAAAACAGACACATAGACCAGTGGAACAGAGTAGAGAGCCCAGATACGGATCCTCAACTCTATGGTCAAATAATCTTGTATATTGCTTTTTGATTATATTATGTCATAAGCACTTTCCTAATACCATATTTACTATGATAATCAAATTAAAATTGTATTATTTACATGTTGTGTTTAACTTTTCACATAATATATCAAATTTTAATTAAATATATTCTGATTTTTTTTTCCAACTAGAGTACTTTCACATTGTTTGAAGTGAAATTTTCTAGATTTAATTCTTCTAGGTCACTAACTATGATGATCCTGAAAGCCCTCGGTTTATTATTTCACAATCCAGAGTCCTGACTTAAGCTTAAGTTATCCGGAGATGATTTTTAGTGACAGATGATTAGTTTTACAGACTATTCATTAGCACTCTAAGGGTTCAGCCCTAGGACCTCTACTTCAGACCCAAGTCCTTTGACAGAAGGAGACTTTAAGAAAGTTGAGAATTTCTCATTCAGGCTGGGTAATGTCACAGTTGTATGGAAAAAGCATAAATTTATAAGGTGCCAACTTTATAGCTTGATCTCCAGAACCCTATATTGGTCCCATGCCAAGCCACAGAAAAGTTGTCTAATTTTGACATTTTTAAAAAAGACTGCCTCTGCTTTTTAACCCCCAAATCTAGATTAGGTATCTAGCCTATTATGCAGTCATATATCCACATGTGCTCATTTGCTATAATGGCTCATGCTTGCCTGTTGTGAAATTGTGCCTGTGAGGAGTTTATACAAAATATATTTTATGAAAGTAGAAAATCAATAGAATTATGGAATCTTGGCTGAAATGACCTCAAAATCTTATTCGGTTTCCTTTAATTTTGACAGAACTATAATCCAACCATTTTTTAAAAAGATTTTATTCATTTGTTAGAGAGAGAGAGAGCGAGCACAAGGCAGGGAGAAGGGCAGAAGGAGAGGGAGAAGCAGACTCCCCGCTGAGCAGGGAGCTCAACGTGGGGCTTATTCCCAGGACCCCAAGATCATGACCTGAGCTGAAGGCAGATGTTTAAGGCAGACATTTAACTGACTGAGCCACGGAGGCACCCTCTCTCCCTTTTAAAGATATAATCCGTCCATTTTAAAGGAGTGAGAATCTTCTGCATTTAAAAGAGCCCTATGAAGAAATTACATCACTTCTGACTTTAACATCTGATATCCTTCTCTGTCAGAAACTTGTTTGATAAATTATTTTTGCTGAAGTGTAAGTCTTTTATCTAATATCCAATGATGACAATCACATTTGTGAGGAAAGATAAAACACCTATCTTTCACTCTAGTTAAGTTTGCTTTTTCTAGTTTCTGTCCTTTCTTTTGCATTATCATGGGGTATCGGGTTGAAGTTGGGCATTCTGGAAGATTCGGCCTGATTTCAGCAGTGTCTGCTACACAGTTACACAATGCGTGCACTAAGCCTACATAGACAATGGACTGACACATATAATGCAGATGCTTAGTTACTCTATCTGGTATGAATACAGCATATGTGCATAAAGATCTCTAGCACAGGTGATGTGCTCTGTCCACGGTCCTCCGTCTGGTTGTATCCATTTCCTTACCTACTTTAGTCCTAGTCACATGCTTAAGTAGTGGAATGCACAGTAGTAGTGAGAGAGTTGGATATCATGAAGATTTTATTTATTTATTTTTTAAAAAGATTTTATTTATTTGACAGAGAGGAGACAGATCACAAGTAGGCAGAGAGGCAGGCAGAGAGAGAGGGGGAAGCAGGCTCCCCGCCGAGCAGAGAGCCCGATGCGGGGCTCGATCCCAGGACCCTGAGATCATGACCTGAGCGGAAGGCAGAGGCTTTAACCCACTGAGCCACCCAGGTGCCCCTATCACGAAGATTTTAATTTGAGGTCAGGCATTGTTGTGCCTTTCTCTAAACCTTAGTCTGCAAGGTGGTAGGGCAGCGGAGATGGGGGGACCGCCATATTCTATTTATCTCCCATTTCATTTCCAAGACTAGGTGATCCATAAAGATGTGAACCAGGTCCTCTTCCTTTCCAGGTTTCAATTGTACCGCTTGTGCCAGTTGTCGCAGTTGCCCAGACCTCTGGATGAAGTATGGTAACTACTGTTATTACTTCTCAGTGGAGAAAAAAGACTGGAATTCTAGCCTGGAATTCTGCCTAGCTGAAGACTCACATCTCCTTATGTTCGCAGACAACTGGGAAATGGTAAACGCAAACATTTAGCAAATGTCGGTTGTTTTGTTGGTGAATGCTGTTCCAGTGTATTGTGTATTCTCTTCTGAGGAACAAAAAGAACACTCTTCTCTTTCCCTCTCCTTCTCTCTCTCCTCTTTCTTTCCCTTCCTTCCTCCTCCTCTACCCCTGCTCCTTTCCTCTCCTTCCTACTCCTTACCCTTTCTCTGCTTGACCCAGCAGCCCTCAGGTATGGAAACCTAGATGTTTGCATACTCCTGTATGTGTGTATATGGAGGTGGAAGGATGGTGATTACAGATAGGAATTAGGCCTGAAATACAGGTCTAATTAAAAGAAAGCATTAGATCCAGAAACATACAGATCCAACAACAAGGAGACAGCAGATTCCTAGGCAACAGCTGGTGGAATTTGGGAGAGAGTGGAAGAGAGAGATGTCATGGAGACAGAGACTGTGGCAAGGGCTTAAGGGCCTTTTTCAGTGATTTCCTTTCATTCATTGGAATCCAGTAAGTTCTAGGCTAGGAAACATTTGGGATGAGGGGTAAGGCATGAGGAGGAAGCTGTTCCAGAGAACTGGAAAAGAAGAAAGGAAAGTGTGTGTGTGTGTGTGTGTGTGTGTGTGTGTGTGTGTGTGTGTGTATGTGAGAGAGAGAGAGAGAGAGAGAGATCTTAATCTCCTTGCAGGGCTAAGTTGGTGGGTTCCACTTCCTTTATGCCTCTCAGATCCTTCCTGTCCACCCAGCAGTCTCCTGAAGGAGAGCTCGTTATTAATCCTAGAGCATCTCAAGGTAATATAAGGAATTGACATCCTGAGATAACCTGGTACAAAAATCAAATTCTAACTTGTCAATGTAAATAACGTATACAAAGAAAATAAATCCTAGTTAGGTTTTTAGTGCTAATTTCATGTTGATTTTTTGTGTGTTGATATCGTTTTATGTATTCTCTTTTGGGTAGAATTAAGTCATAGAGAATAGTTTATTAAGAATTAAACTATAACTTGCCATTTGAAACAACGTCTCTAGAACTAAAGGGTGTTATACTAAGCGAAATAAGTCATTCAGAGAAAGACAATTATCATATGATCTCACTGATATGTGGAATTTGAGAAACAAGACAGAGGATCATAGGGGAAGGGAGAGAAAAATGAAACAAGATGAAACCAGAGAGGGAGACAAACCATAAGAGACTTTTAATCTCAGGAAACAAACTGAGGGTTGCTCGAGGGGAGGAATGGGGTGGCTGGGTGAGGGACACTGGGGAGGGTATGTGCTATGGTGAGCGCTGTGAATTGTGCAAGACTGATGAATCACAGATCTGTACCCCTGAAACAAATAATACATTATATGTTAATAATAATAATAAAAAAAAGAGAAGGATAAGGAAGAAAAAAAGAAACTATAACGATTATAACAACATTGTATGGTGACGGATGTTAACTACTTTTGTAGCATTGCGTACCCAGAGTTATCCAATCACTTTGTTCTACATCTGAAACTAATGTAACATTGTGTGCCAATTACACTTCAATTAAAAAAAAAAAAGAATTCAATTATATTAACATTTTTTGGGGAAATTCAGAGAGGTAACTACGCTAAAGCTGATACGGAGAACATATAGTCCCTAAATTGTATAACTTCCTATTTTAAGAAAAGATTAAAGTATCTACATTTCTTGTTTTCTGTCAAAAGAGGAATAGTCGTTCCTTTTGAAATTCTGCATAGAATCCAATTCCAAATCAGTCTGTCCCTGTGACTTCCTTTTCTTTTATGCCTTCCCTAAACTAGGTGGTAGAATGCATGGGGTCTATTTGTTAGATATGTGAGATCTTAGTTTTGTGGCATCTGATCATAATAGCCTTGCTTTCTGGACCCTTTGCAGCAACTCCCAATTCTCACTCTGATATATCCGCATGTGAAGACTTGAGCTGACTAAAGTCAATAGCAGAAGTGAGCAAAGAGCTTGAAACATAGCAAGGCAAATACTGATAAACAGAGTAGTGAGTCATAATGGGAGACACTGCCCAGATAAGTGTGGTGTAGCAGCTATTACACATGAAGCTGTGTGATAATAAGAACAGAGGAGGACAGGGGCTAAGGCCCACAGTATCTGGGGCTTGGGATATTTCTGTTTCTCAGCGCTCCCCCGAAGAAATGGAGGGTGTGAGAGGGATTTTTGTCTGTCTTTCTTTACTTTCCCTGAATCCTGACTCTGCTGTCGAGTAAGCTGAACGGAGTTAGATTGGCCGCATTTCCAAAACCCGTTTATTTTCTCATAAGGCCCCTTGATTCAAGGCGATGCTGGAGAGGGTAGAATGCCCCCGAGAGATTTAATAGCAATCAGATGAGTTTCGCTTCTGACCTTCCTGGGGAACCTTGCTCCATTCTCGGGTCTAATTCTTTTTCTTGCCCCCAGCTTTTGTTAGATTCTATGGAACCAGCTTGACTTCTGTCTGATCCGCTCAGCCTCCTGTACTAGCGACGCTATTCTTTTGTTCTCAAGGCAAGGTTTATATTCTATTTTAAGGTATGCTTGATATTTCTAGTATCATACTTCGAACTAAACAGCTACCAGAAGAGCATATGCGTCTATTAAAGTGGAAGGTTTTCAAATTGGCATTCTACTGGTGGAGAACACTGCTAGAGAATTAGTTTGCTATTTGCAAAGGTATGGGAAAGTATCTCTCTCCTGCTGTTAAATATTTATCTGTCAGTAGGATCCAGAAATATAGCCCACTTCTATCTTAGATCAGTTACGGCAAAATATATAATAATAATAATAATAGGAAACTAGTATATATTGAGCACTTACATGCCAGGTGTTTTATGTGTATTGTTCTTAATCTTCACGGAACATCCTACAGAATAGAGTTCAACATCTGCAATTACTGAGGAGTGAATGGTTAATGAGCAAGAGTTAGTGAACAAGCATAAGGCTACAAATGTGGCAGAGCTAGACATTTTTTTTATTCAGAGCCAGATTTTAAACTCTCCATCAGCCAACCTTTTAAAGTCACTCACAGAAATATTGTATTTGATGGCTTCCAGATACATCTTGCACATGCTGAAAACTGAGATGACTTTTCCTATTAATTGTCTGCTGTGCCTTTTCTATTCATGTTTTAAAAAATTATTTGAAGTTGAGATCTGGAATGTACATTATAGGACTCTTGGGATTTAAATATATTTATTTATTTATATTTTAAAGATTTTATTTATTTATTTGACAGATCACAAGTAGGCAGAGAGGCAGGCAGAGAGAGAGGGGAAAGCAGGCTCCCCGTTGAGCAGAGAGCCCGATGCGGGGCTCGATCCCAGGATCCTGAGATCATGACCTGAGCCGAGGGCAGAGGCTTAACCCACTGAGCCGCCCAGGTGCCCTAAATCTATTTAAAATAGTGAGATGCTCACTTATTATCTTTTTTATATCTTGGACTTAAATATTTATTTTATTTTTGAGAAAATAATAAACAAAATGGAAACTGAATCACTCTGTTGTTTCTTCAGTTTTCTGTTTACAATACGTTGTTTTTCTTGGTCTTTGAATTTATCTTTAGATCTTCTGGTATATTCAAGTTCTTGATTTTTGTTGTCATGTTTTTCCATGAGGCTCAGTTCATTTAGGATGTTAGCATTTGCTTTTAGGTTTTTTTTGTTGTTGTTGTTGTTGTTGTTGTTTTGTTTTGTTTTTTAGCCCCCACCCTCCGCCAGCTCACAAGAACGAGCCCCTGGCCACTCCGGCGCTTCTCTTAACCTTCGTTATAGTCGTTGGTACATTATCTTAAAACGCTTATTGATCAGGAAGTTCCCGTGGAAATACTTTGGTTTCTTTGAATCTATTCCGATGATCCTCCCCCTGTGACATCTTTCTTCCTCCTTATCATAATCATTATATCATCAGGTTCTTGTTTTAACAACCTCTCATTTGGCCTTAACCCTCTTCCGTATCAGAGTTTATGACGTTGGGATTGTCCCTATCTTCCTCCTGAACTTTTGATGTTGGCTTTTCCTGTTTTTAGGATTTACATCTAAATATACTCAGGGCTTCCTTCTTTGGGTACTACAATACAAACACTATGGTAAGGTGGTCACTTTCCCCCATATTTTAAGTAACAGAAAGGGCTTTTTTTTGGTGTCTTTCAGACAGTCACAAGTTGGTTTTTACTACCTTGCTTCCTAGCTGAGAAACTTTCTTAACCTCTGTGACTCTCAATTTCCTCAGGTATAAAGCAGAGAAAGTTCTTTCCAGAATTATTATGATATTAAATGAAAAAAATCTGTGTGAAAGTTCCTTTAACATAGTAGGAATCACTTAATTTTAGTTTTTCTTCTTTTCCACTTTAATTCTCCTCGTCGCTCAAAATAAAGCCTAGAGTCAAAATAACTTGCTTTTCTCTTCTATCTCCCAAGATGTGAAATTTCAATAAACATGTATCACAAAATAAATTATGACTTGTTGAACTAAGTATTTTTGTTATGCGGAAATCTGAAATATGTTAGAAGATTCAAAGAAATGCCTGGAAACACAGGGTGATGGTAGGAGAACGGTTTAACTCTGGAGGTGTTATAGGCTGATAATGTCTTTTTTGTCACCCTTCCCTCATAAACAGAACAAGCAGCAGCTGTGACCTTCACACCATAAGTGTAGGTGTGGTAGATAGGTTAAGATATCTCTCACTATCTTTTTTTTTTGTTAACATTTTACAAAATTGTGGTAAAATATATGCAAAACATAAAATGTATCATTTTAACCATTTTCAAACGTACAATTAAGCAGCATTAAGTATCGTCACATTGTTTTTCAACCGTCACCACTGTTCCTCTCCAGAACTTTTTCATCATCCCAAATGAAAACTCTGTACCCATTAAACACTAACTCCCCATTCCCCTTTCCCCCAACCCCTGGTAACCACTGTTCTACTTTTTGTGTTTCTAAATTTGCCTATTATGTCCTTTTGTATCTGGCTTATTTCACTGACCGTGTTTTCAAGGTCCATTCATGCTGTATTATTACTTATCTATTTTTCTTATTCTTAGACAAAATTTTTCTTATTTCTAGTTTTTATTCATTTAAAGCATATTTATATGAATTATTTTTCTTAAAGTCATTTTTTAAGGATATAGTTCCTAAGATTAGATGAGCCAATTGAACATATGACCAAGTAACTTTGACATATTATTAGTTTATTTCCATAAGGGTTGAAATAATTTAGATATATCCCGTAAACCACATTAGTTTGGCATTTTAAGGAGTATGTTCTATTCCTTAATAATATTTAAGTTACAATTTAAAAATATTACTTGCAAAAGTATGTGCGTGTAAGACATAAATATTGATCTAAAAAAAAAGAAAGAAAAAGAAAGAAAAATGTATCTGATTTTATCTGTTTGAGTTCTGTCTTCATTTTGCTTGTAGGTTTTGCATTTTTTCTCTCTAAAATAAGACCAAACATCACAAACTCTAAAGTAAATAGAACAAACCTAAGTCCTTTAATTCACACCTTCTCTGGAGGACAAGGATTCTGAGTCAACACCCTCGTTTACGCTGCTTCTACACACACACACACACACACACACACACACAGTCCATGAATACATAGAACACAGGTAATTACAATCTGGTTTTGAGGCTTATTCCAAGTGGGAAGGTTTTCAAGTGAAAGTGGAGTAATAAATATTTTCACTCTCCAGCCTCACCAGTGAGAAGTAGTAAACTGGCCTGATCATGTGACTCAGAATTGTGTGGGTTGAGAGAGTGGTAAATTAGTGCAGGGTTGGCATTTTGTATGTGGGCACGATCTAATCCCAGCTCTTCAGACTCTACCCGAGGTTTTTGAGCAAGTCTCCACTCATTTCTGTGCTTTATTAGCCATCCCTCTACCCTTGAAATAAGGGGAAGAAAGAAATAGACTGTTTTTCTTGTCATTCCAGTAGAGGAATGAGGAAAAACTCATTTTTTCCAATTTAAATAATCCTTTAAAGAAACTTGGTTAAAAACTGCCTGAAAGGTTTCAAGCTATTCTGGAAATTAAGACATCATTTCATCTCTCTTACCCTTCCTTGACCCTTCAGTTTACCTCCCTACCCCCAACATATATAAGTAAGTACTCCATGGGGGTAAAGTAAAAAGGGCAGAGCATTTGTGTTCAAAAGATTTTAATTTCTTGTGGCATAAGACTTGTCTTTATATTCCTTAATTCTGTAAATATTATTAAATAACATTAGTTAATTAAATTATTTCATGTATTTTCATAGGTGGTGGGGATATCAGAGTAAAAAATATTCTTGCTATTATGGTGCTTACATTTTAATTAGAGGAAAGACAGACCACAAACAAGTAAATAAATATGGTGATATATGTTTTGAAGAAAATGAAACCGTGTAATAGTGAATGTAGGTACTACTTTAGATTGGCTAGCAAAGGAAGGCCTCTCTAAGGAGGCAACATTTGAGATGAGACCTAGGCCTGAATGACAGCCATGTAAAAATCTAGGGAAAGGGTATTCCAGGCAGAGGGAAAAGCTATGTAAAGACCCTAAAGTAAAAATGACCTTGGTATGTTAAAAGAACAGAAAGAAGGCTCATGTGACTGGAAGCTGGTAAGTGACTAAATGGTTGGCAGGCTCTAGATCATGTAAAATCTTGTGATACGTAGTAATGATTTTATTCTATGTGAAAGAGGAAGCCATCAGAGAGCATTAATCAGGGGCACAGTATGATCTCATTTATTACTAAACGAGGAGAGCCTCTGGGGCGCCTGGGTGGCTCAGTGGGTTAAGCCTCTGCCTTCGGCTCAGGTCATGATCTCAGGGTCCTGGGATCGAGTCCCGCATCGGGCTCTCTGCTCAGCAGGGAGCCTGCTTCCCGCTCTCTCTCTCTGCCTGCCTCTCTGCCTACTTGCGATCTCTCTCCGTCAAACAAATAAATAAAATCTTTAAAAAAAAATAAATAAATAAAAATTAAAAAAAAAAGGGGAGAGCCTCATATAACACAAAAGTTTAGCACTGGGAGAGAAAACTTGGATGCTTATTCAATAAGGAGACTTGGGTTAGCCCTTTCACCCAGGTGAGCTTTTTACTCTTCTATGAAGAAGATGGTAAATACCTGTGTATCTTTCAGCGTTTGTTTGTTTGTTTGTTTGTTTTTAATTTCAAGTTTTTATTTAAGTTCTAGTTAGTTAACACATATGGTAGAATTTGTTTCAGGTGTAGAATTTAGTGACTCATCACTTACATATAACACCCAGTGCTCATCAGTAACAAGTGCCTTGCTTAATACCCATGATTCATTTAGCCCACCCCTCCATCTCCCTCCATCAACCCTGTTTGTTCTCTGTAGTTGAATCTCTTATGGTTTGCTTCTCTCTTCCTCTCTCTCTTTTTTTGCTTCCCCTATGTCTATCTATTTTATTTCTTAAATTCCACATATTAGTGAATTCGTGTCATATTTGTCTTTCTCTGACTTATTTTGCTTAGCATAGTACCCTCTAGTTCCATCCACATTGTTGCAAATGGCGAGATTTCATTCTTTTTTTGATGGCTGAGTAATATTCCATTGTATATATACACCACATCTTCTTTATCCATTCATCAGTCGATGGACATTTGGGCTCTTTCCATAATTTTGCTATTGCTGATAATGCTGCTATAAACATCAAGGTGCATGTGTTCCTTCGAATCAGTATTTTCGTATCCTTTGGGTAGATACCTAGTAGTGCAATTGCTGGAGAATGGGGTAGTACTGTTTTTAACTTTCTGAGGAACCTCCATACTGTTTTCCAGAGTGGCTACACCAGTTTGCATTCCCACTAACAGTGCAAGAGGGTTCCCTATTCTCCACATCCTCACCACCATCTGTTGTTTTCCATATTGTTAAATTTGGTCACTCTGACTGGTGTGAGGTGGTATCTTATCACGGTTTTGATTTGTATTTTCCCGATGATGAGTAATGTTGAACATCTTTTCATGTGTCTGTTGGCCATCTGGGTGTTCTCTTTGGAAAAATGTTCGTGTCTTCTTCCCATGTCTTAACTGGATTATTTGCTTTTTGGGCGTTGAGTTTAAATTTTTTATAGGTTTTGGATATAACCCTTTATCAGATATGTCATTTGCAAATATCTTCTACCATTATGTAGATTGTCATTTAGTTTTATTGATTGTTTCCTTAACTGTACAAAAGTTTTTATTTTGATGAAATCCCAATAGTTCATTTTTTCCCTTGTTTCCCTTGTTTCCAGAGATGTGTCTAGTAAGAAGTTGCTATGTCTGAGGTCAAAGAGGTTGCTGCCTGTGTTCTCCTCTAGGATTTTGATGGTTTTCTGTCTCACATTTAGGTCTTTCATCTATTTTGAATTTATTTTTGTGTATGGAGTAGGAAAGTGGTTCAGTTTCATTTCTTCTGCCTGTGGCTGTCCAGTTTTCCCAATATAATTTGTTGAAGAGACTGTCTTTTTTCCATTGGTTATTCTTTCCTGCTTTGTTGAAGATTAGTTGACCATAGAGTCGACAGTCCATTTCTGGATTCTCTATTCTGTTCCATTGATCTATGTGTCTGTTTTTGTGCCAGTACCATGCTGTCTTGATGATCACAGCTTTGTAATATAGCTTGAAGTCTAGAATTGTGATGTTTCCAGCTTTGCTTTGCTTTTTCAAGATTGCTTTGGCTATTCGGGGTCTTTTGTGGTTCCATACAAATTTTAGGATTGTTTGTTCTATCTCGGTGAAAAATGCTGGTGGTATTTTGATAGGAATTGCATTGAATGTGTAGATTGCTCTGGGTAGCAAAGACATTTTAACAATATTTGTTCTTCTAGCCCATGAGCATGGAATATTTTTCCATTTCTTTGTGTCCTCTTTAACCTCTTTCATAAGTGTTCTATAGTTTTCAGAGTACAGATTTTTTACCTCTTTGGTTAGGCTTATTCCTAGGTATCTTATGGTTTTTGGTGCAATTGTAAATGGGATCGATTCCTTGATTTCTCTTTCTGCTGCTTCATTATTGGTATATAGAAATGCAACAGATTTCCGTACATTGATTTTATAACCTGTGACTGCAAAATCTGTGTATCAGTTCTAGTAATTTTTTGGTGGAGTCTTCTGGGTTTTCTACATAGAGTTTCATTTCATCTTTAAGTAGTGAAAGTTTGACATCTTCCCTGCCAATTTGGATGCTTTTTATTTCTTTTTGTTGTCTGATTGCTGAGGCTAAGACTTCCAATACTATGTAAATAATGATGATGAGAGTGGACATTTCTGTCTTGTTCCTGACTATAGAGGAAAAGCTCTCAGTTTTCCCCATTTAGGATGATATTCACTGTGGGCCTTTCATATAAGGCCTTTATGATGCTGAGGTATGTTCCATCTTTCCCTATTTTGTTGAGGGTTTCTATCCAGAATGGATGCTGTATTTTGTCAAATGCTTTTTCTGCAACTATTGAGAGGATCATATGGTTCTTATCCTTTCTTTTATTAATGTGGTATGTCATGTTGATTGATTTACGAGTATTGAACCACTCCTGCAACCCAGGAATAAATTCCACTTGATCATGGTGAATAATTCTTTTAATGTACTGTTTGATTCCATTTGCTAGTATCTTGTTGAGGATTTTTGCATCCATGTTAATCAGGGATATTGGCTTGTAATTTTCCTTTTTAGTGAGGTCTTTGTCTGGTTTTGGAATCAAGGTAATGCTGGCCTCCTAGAAGGAGTTCAGAAGTTTTCCCTTCATTTCTATTTTTTGGAACAGTTTGGGAAGAATAGGTATTAACTCTTCTTTAAATGTCTGGTAGAATTCCCCTGGGAAGCCATCTGGCCCTAGACTTTTGTCTGTTGGGAGATTTTGATTACTGATTCAATTTCTTTGATGGTTACGGGTCTATTCAAATTTGCTATTTCTTCCTGTTTCAGTTTTGATAGTTTATATGTTTCTAGGAATTTATCCATTTCTTCCAGATTGCCCAGTTTGTTGACATATAATTTTTCATAATATCCTCTTTTACTTGTTTATATTTCTGTGGTGTTGGTTGTGATCTTTCCTCTTTCACTGGCGGTTTTATTTATTTGGGTCCTTCTCTCTCTCTCTCTTTTTAAATAAATATTTGTTCTTTTTTAAAAAAGATTTTTATTTATCAGAGAGAGAGAGCGAGCACAAGCAGGGGGATCAGAAGGCAGAGCAGGCAGAAGGAGAAGCAGGCTCCCTGCTGAGACAAATAGTCAGGAAGTACGTGATCACAGGAACAAGTTATGGCCTAACTCAGAGAAAACCAAACCAACCAAGCAACCAAACAAAACCATTAACACACAAGATTCCTGGGAGCAAAATAGAAGGAATGGAGATATAATTTGGATGCTTTCTTATTAGTTTTCCATTTTTTTTCACAAGGGATTTGCAGTGACTTTGAGGATTAAGAATAAGAAGTAGAATATTGAGAAGATGCAGGAAATTATCTCATTAATTATACATACAGTATTTGCTGGACGCACAGAGACATCAGTTATCAAATGTCCACAAATGCTACTGCACACATGTATACTTTCCCACCACTTGTAACCCAGGGGCTTTGGTATCTGTTAAGATGCATACGAATACCTCTAAATATTCACTCATGCTCTGAAATACATACAAACGGAGCTTCTTATTTTATATGTAACTCTGTCACATCAATAGATTGTTCTTCAGACTTACAGTTTTATTCTTCTTGCTCATGAAGAAACACATTACTTGGGCGCCTGGGTGGCTCAGTTGGTTAAGCAACTGCCTTCGGCTCAGGTCATGATCCTAGAGTCCTGGGATCGAGGCCCGCATCGGGCTCCCAGCTCTGCGGGGAGTCTGCTTGTCCCTCTGACCTTCTCTCATGCTCTCTTTCACTTTCTCTCTCTCTCAAATAAATAAATAAATAAATCTTTAAAAAAAAAAGAAACACATTACTTGTTAACATTAACATCACATTGAAAATTCAGCATCACAAGAAAAGTCTCTGTAACAAAAGCAATTTTCAAAGCTGAGGATGTTTATTGTAAAGTCTATTCATTACACGAACACCAAATCCTACAACAGAATTAATTTTCTGGGATTTATCCTTTATTTTATTCCACTTATTGAGGCAATGACCACAGGGTATAAACTCCTTCATTTGAATGTCAGACTCTACAGAGCAAAGAATCTGTTATCTCTGTTCTAGTGGTAGCATGGGACATATGGGTACAGCCAACTTAACTTTCTCTTTGCTTGTTTCCTTAACTGTGCTTATTTTTCTTGTCATATGCAAGAGTGATGAGAACTTGAAAAATGGGAATGTAGTGGGAAAAAAGCAAGTATATTGCTATGGGCTTAATAATAACTTATGTATTAAATGATAATGAGAAAGATGACTGCTTCCATAGTGGTATTTAGGTTTTCTTCTGTAAAAGTTATTTGAATACCTATTAAGTACTTCATCTAACCAAGGAGGAAGTTATAGTGGTAGGCAGAGTGTAATATTTTTCTTGTCTTTCATGCTATAGAATGCAATTATACACATAAAGTTCAATTCTAGGAAACGTTCCACTCTGCAGTGCATCTCTAGAATAGAGTTTAAAAGAGAGATTAGTTATTTGGACTAGATGGTGGTTTTAATCAGCTTGAACTGCTAACCAAAGTATCACTGGGTGGCTTAAACCACAGACATTGATGTCTCACGGTTCTGGAGGCTGGGAAGTCCAAGATCAAGGTGTTGACAGGTTCGGTCTCTGGTGAGAAACTTCTTTGTGGCTTGCAGACAGCTGCCCTCTGATTGTGTCCTCTCCTGATAGAGGGAGATTGCACTGGGATCTCTTCTTACAAGGACACTAATCCCATCATTAGTGAGGGCCTCATGACCTTGTCTAAACCTAGTAACCTTCCAAAGGCCGTATCCCCAGGTACCATCACGTTAGAAGTTAGAGCTTCAATATATGGACTTTGGGGAGAAATAAACATTCAGTCCATAATAATGGTAATGAGAGGGGGTGTAAAGAATAATTATTGATCATGACACTGAATCTCTTTTTCGGTTTCCTGCATTTTCTTAACTTTTTCCATCATGTTCAATCTCTCCCTTAGAGCCTTGTTCAACAGTTCCTCAAAATGGACTTTTACTGGATTGGTCTGAGAAACAATTCTGGCTGGAGGTGGGAAGATGGGTCAGCCCTAAACATCTCAAGGTAAGGGGGTTCAAAACAATGGGGAAAAAAGAGAAAAGGGGAAGAGAAATTATGTGGTGGGGAAATAGATCAAAGATAACAGATGGAGAGGAG
>JAPYYM010003690.1:0-10868 GCA_028534135.1 Potos flavus
TAAATAAATAAATAAATAAAAAGAGATCAAAATAAAAAAAAAGAAGTAACTTCAATTTTGAGTTTTTATGAGACCTCATATAAAATATAATGAGGGCTATAGTTTTAAGAAGGATTGACTAGAAATAGCATTCCTATACTTACACAAATGAGGGATCAACAAGTAGATCTGCATATATGAATTCTTCTACCTACTTTCTATTGATGTTTTACTTTACCAATCTTCTTACTATCCATTCCTCTTTTTCATATTTCAAACAACGTAACAGTTTCAGAGGGGTCTTTTAATTCTCGACATTCTATCTAGATTAAATGCTCTCTCTTAATAAGCACTGTAAGTATCTCTATCCTTATCCTTCTAGAACAAAAATTTAGCAGGGCTGCCTTACTCTGTAAAGCCCCAGGCTATAAGCTTCAAGTTAAAAGGACAACAAATAAGGTATAAATTTGGCATGAAAAGAGAGAGTAAGAAAGATGATCCATATATTTGGGAAGAACTGGTGTTGCTGAAATAGGTAAAACTGAAACTCAAAAATCAGCTGTTCTATCTTAGACACTCAGCAGTTACTGGGAAACACAAACCTGTTAGACACAGAGGCCGTGTGATACAGATCCCATTCGAACATGCATGGCCCCTTTGCTATGGACCATTGGCACTTCATGACTTTCCAAGTCTTAGGTCAATAACAAATTGTTTTAAATTTGTTTAATTTAAACAAAAGAAGAGCCCTTCTTGATGTAACAAATATTTACCAGCTGATTTTATAAGGTTTTCACACAGTAAATACTAACTCTATGAAATGATAGGCATTTTTTTTTTTTTTACTTGTGGCAATGAGAATTTAGTGTTAAAAGAATGTCCCAGCAATCCCCAAGGAGTTTAGGCTCTAATAGAACACATTGAATTCAGGATAGATTAATAAGAGTGCTGTTCAATCACATAGCACTGCTCTGCTTACTTCTTGAGCTAAGATGGTTATTCAGGTCTATCTAGAAAATACATTTCCTATTTCTATGGATTTTCCTCACACATAGAACTTCTAGTGAATATGGTTCTGATAATTGCTTCCATTAAACCAATTTAGAAACCATATATTTTATGTACGAATAAGAAAGGAAGCAAATTAGATTCAGATGCATACTGTGCTAAGGTCTGTGGTTACATATGGAAATTAAGGAGTACTGAGAAATACTACTTTCTTTTGGATGCCCTTGTCAATTGTGCAACTCTGCTAACAAAACAACAGTAGGAAAAATTTGGCTTCGCATTTTGAACAACAGCAACGCAGTGGTCTTTTATTGAACAAAACTGCAGGAACAACCTTGTACTGTAAATATTTTCTGAAACCACAATTTGTTTTCTTTCCCTGAAAGATGTTTGCAGCTTCTCTTGCAAGTCACTTTATACTATTAAAGAGAAAATAAAGTTCAAACTTTGTAATCTGACTGAAGTAGGACAGTAATACACACATGCGCATGAACACACACACACTCACACTCAGGTTAAATTTCTTATCCTTACTTAAGAACTTTGGATTTATATTTGAAATTCAATAATTTGAAGGTATTTCTTTTCCTATTATTCCTTTTCTTTGGCCCTAATCATCCCCCTTTTTGTTACTATTGAAACAAGAAAATGTTTTAGAAAATTAGACATTATCATCATCTCAAATGAGTATTATTTCATGTAAGTCTGACTTCTATCTGTAACTAAAGTTCTCCCTCATTTGAAAAAAGTGAGTACAAGTACAATAGAATTATGCTAACCTTTAGGGGAATTAGAGAACAAAGAAAGAGTATCTTAATGGTGTTTGAGTCCCTGTGTTTAGTTATATCTGATGTCCAGGTTTATCTTTGCCTTTTTGGTGGTTTGTTGACTCTTTCCTTAGATTCCATGAACCAATAAATTTCTTTTTGTCTCTGTTGTTCAAATTAATTTGAGTTGGGTTTTGTCACTTGTGACCAAGAATCATAAGGAATAAACTAAAATATTCACATTGTGTATTAAAGACAGGTGAAATATTTGCTGGTAAAACATCTGATTAAGAGGAACAGCATGATAAAGTTTTAGCTTAAAAAGAAACCTGGATGTACCATTAAGTGTAGCTTAAAGAAGACATTACTAGTTGACCAGCTAAATTTGATGCAATAATTTAGTTTAGAGAAGGGGAGTAATAGAAATGAGCCCATGCCAGTAGAGATAAATAGAAGGAGGCAGAGCCTGGAGATATTTAAATGAGAGAGTCCACAAGAGTTGATGACAAGTTGGCTGCGATAAAGCAGAGAGTGGGAGTGACTTCTTATCTGTCAAAGACTTGGGCAAGCAGAAGAATGACAATACTGTACATCAAGTCTGAGATTGGAGAAGATTATTTTGGAGAATATATGATGATTCTTATTTTGTTTAGGATATTAAGAGATTTCCAACTACTACCACTATTCCCAACTTCTGCTACTAGGAATATCCAGTAGATAGTTATTTGGTTCATGAAAACAGGAAAACAGATCACCTTGGGATTTAAATTTTGGTTCAACTATCTTATACATAGTAGTTGAGAGATTTGAAGTATATGGATTCATCTTCAATTGTTACAGAATATGAAAAGTGCAGAGAATAGAAACAGAACTTTGAATAACAGCTATATTTAAAGAACAAGTAGAAAAAAAACAGGGAGGTTAGAGATGTAGAAAAATGTGCATTTAGTGATATTTTGGAAATCAAAGAGTAGTTTCTTACAGGCCTAAGTGACCTGTAGATACAAAAGTGATACCTACATTAGTAAGGGTTAAAGAAATTTATACAGTCATGGTAATAAGACCCAGACTACCAATAGCACAGACACTAGGCTAGAAGTTGAAAGACCTCACTTTTTGTCCTTGCTCTGACTTTAACCAATGGCATGATATCGAACAAGCCTCTTATTCTCTCTGAGACTCGGTTGGTAATAAAAGGATGACCTTGGAGACATTAAGATTTATTCCAACTTTAAATTCCAATGACTCCTCTGTTATTTCTTTAAAATACATCACACTAGAGAGTTGTAACATTATTTGAATATTAAATCTTTATAACACAGGCTAATCTTTAACCCCCCCTGCTAATTTAGTCCACAATAATTTTCTTTGCCTGTTACGAAGTAGCCCAGTTCCAGATAACTGGGAATAGAGGAAGAACAAATAAATTTTCTGGGTTTATACTCCTTAGTATCTGGAGGGAGATAATGGCAATAAGTTAATAATCATACAAATAACATTAGAGTAAAATGGTATAAATGAAAATTACTCAGAACAATGTGACATGCAAAGTCATAACAGGACATAATCTATAATAGGGTGAGAGTAAAGTAACACTTGATCAGACATTTGGTCAGAAGGTGGGTAAGAATATACTATGATTGAAAGAGAGAAGGTAATAGGGTAGTAAGATATGTAAGTGGCAGTGATGGTATGACCAAAACAAAGTGAACAAAATGAATGTGGCTTGAAAAAGATGGGGAGATATTCAGGGACAAGGACAAGCAGAAATCTGTCACTCATGCTGAGGATTTTTAATGTCACCCTTAGTTTATTACAAAACCATTGAAACACATAGTTGAAACACAATGTTACAATAGTTTCAGGTATACGACATAGTGATTGGACAACTCTATATATTATGCTGCACTGGCCACAGATATAGCTACCCTGTGTCATCACACAGCACTATTACAATACACTGACCCTGGTTACTAAAACAAAGATCTGAGGAATGTAAGAGAAATGCTGAAAGAGGTACTGTCAGGCTAGTGAAGTAGTAGAGATAAGAAATGAGGACAGGACTAATGTGATAATGGGGAAAATAAGACCACTTGAGATACAAGCAAAATAAAAGGAAAACAGCACGGCTTGGTGATAGGTTGGATACAGGCAGTTTGTGTGAGAAAAATGTAAATGATGACACCCAGATTTCTAGTCCAAGACACATGAAAAATGGAAATGTCGTTTATTATGATTGGGAACATTAAAGGAGGATCAAATTGAGAGAAGATCATAAGTTGAATTTCAAATACATTAAATTTGAAATGTTAACTGGACCTTGTCCAGTTCTTTTTGCTTCTTTATTTTTCCTAAATATATTGCTTTGCACTTATAGTTGCTGCACTTCATTCTTCTTGTATTTTTTCATTATTTTGATATCCTACACTTTGGAAAAGTAACCTTAAACAATCAATAATTCAATGTGCATTTTTTGAAACTATTTTTTTAATTTCACAAATAAGATGACGTACTTCTAAATATAGTCTTCAAAACTAAGGATATACATTCTAAATCTAAACGGAAATTCCGTATGATATTCATAGCGATAGCCATTTTTGATTTACACAAATCTATGATGGACCTCAAGATTTTGGGCTGATATTATAAGAACATTAATGGGGAAAAAAAAACCTGTGGAAAATGTATATTTGCTAGCATCATAAAAAAAAGCAGAATAGTAACAGTTATACTATCAAATACTATCTGAAAATAACTCCATGTAATTCCATGTACAGTTAAATTAATCTTTGAAAGGAATTCTTCCAGTTCATAAAATTGTATTGTAAATCAAAATCCTAATATAAATCTTAATATATTTAGGATTTATCCTCACAACCAAAAGTGACTTAGTTTCTGTACTGGTCTGCTAGTTTAGTTTTAGTTTTTATTTTGTTTTTGTTTTCCCTTATATATAATAAAAATTTGTAATCCAAATTTGAGCAGAATTTGTTTCAAGATTTTGCTTTATTTTCTCCATCAGACAGGAAGCTGTTTATTCAACATAATACTGCAAGTTTCTGGTTTGTTGGGTACATTGGATACTGGCTTGTACAAGCCTTAGGGTTTGTTTTGATTTCAACATTTGGTCTCCTGGTTGAAAGTCAAATAAAAATAAAATTAGATTTAGTTTTATTGTTGTGAAGCTTTCTCAATCTTCTTTATCCTAGGCCCTATCCTACCTTGTCTATGTGTAGGATTTGTATTAGTTGAGTGCCAGAAGCTAAATTAAAAAAAAAGAAGTAAAAATTTAATTGCTTTATTGTGCCTATCTGTTTCAATTATCTTGAATCTCTACTGCATGTTGTTAGTTGAAGAAAAGTGCTATCATTTTTTTCTGCTGTTTTTTTTTTTCCTCACCTCTATACCTCGGATGAGTATTGAGACTGAAATAAACACCAGCCAAAAAGAGCAGTTAATATAAATGCTGAAACTCACGGTGTGCCTTCCCTTATTCAAGAAAATTGCTAATGCATGAGACTGATACACTGGGACAGGAGTAGTGAAAGCGCAGAGGGAACACGAAACACTGGAATAAAAAGACAGATGAGGAAAAAAAAATAAATGAAGAATGTTAAAGCAATGAGTATGGTGCCTGATAGATTTCATTGAAATTAGCAAGGTCAAATAAAATGATGCCAGTTAAAAAATGATAAATGTGGGAAATCACATCATTTAGAAAATATGCCATTAAACATCTAGATAAGCCACCATGTCCTAATAGGTTTTATTGCTAAACACAGCCCTTTGTATTATACCGATGACCTGACTTAGGGGACCAAAAAAAAAAAAAAAAAAAAGTACTATTTAAGTCTAGAAAAAAACCTGACATCCATTTTCCTCGACAATTTAATTGGTAAGAGTTTACTTTTATTTTTCTAGTAAATAAAAATGTCAGAAAATGTCCCAGCTTATTCTTCTTCATAGAATGAAATAAAATACGCTCCCTTAGAGTTTGACAAAAATGGACTCTGAGTATTTTGTTTAATGGGGAAGATTGAGATGGTTTAAACTATCTGTAGTTTAGAACTATCTACCATGAAAATATATTAGTTATAGAAAATCTATTTTCATTCTACCAACACTCAGTACTCACTCCTCTCCATGGAGGAGAAACTATTGTAGTACTACGAGAGTATGCGGCGAACATCACAAGTGGCGAACTTCACAAGTGGACTCCCAGTGATTGACAATTTTGTAGAATTCTCTCTTTTCGAGTGTGGGTGGTTCTTACAACTTGCTTCTAGCCAACAGAATACGGCAAAAGTGTAGAGATGTCACTGCCTTGATTAGGTTATATTATATGCCAAAGATGACGGTATTAGATTCATATTAATATGTTTATCTCCACTAGAGATACTCTCCTGCTGGCCTTGAAAAAACAAACTACCAAACTGTATGCTACCCAAAGGAGATACCAGTGTGTGTGGCAGGAAAATAACTAAGGATACCTCTAGGAGTTCAGGGTGACCTCTAGTCAATAGCCAATAAGAAGACAGGCTTTTTGTCATAAAACCACAAGGAAATGAGTTCTGCCAATGGAATGAATTTGGAAGTGGATTCTTTCTCAATACAGCCTCCAAATGAAAACACAAGCTGATCAATACCATGATTTCAGCCTGTGAGACTCGGAACACAGAACTTAACTAAACCTTGATTGGAATTCTAACCACAGAAAATATGAGATAATGTGTTGTTTTAAGCTGCTAAATGTGTGGCAGATCTGTTATATTGCAATAAAAAATGAGTTCAGAGGATATTAGTAAACTAATATGGTTCTTGTAAATAACTATACACTAAAAACTGTTCATATGCTAAAGTATTTTGTGAATCTTTTATCACTTTGTAAGCTACATATACTCACTTTACTGTAAACCAAGATTGATGAATAAAATCTGTTTTTTGCATCTCCTATGAAGTTCTCATTAATTAGTGAGTTTCCTATAATATCCTTTTTACAGCATTGATTTTTTTGTTCTTTTAAAAATCATTATTCTCTTTTTTTTTCTTTACATAAATCCTGATAATGTGGTTTGCTGGGATTGTAGTAGGATGATATTTGGCTAATTGACCTAAGAATAATGGAATCCTGACAGAGAATACATGTTATCACTATCTATAAAGTTTCAGTGGAAACAAAGATTATACTTTCTTGTTGACTTTGGCTTTGATTGCAGAACCCTACACAGAGAATCCTAAGTGGGCTGGGATATTTTAAGGATAGAGGCTCATTTTTAAGGGAAACTATGAATCATATTTCATAAGTAATATTACTTTTAAAAATGCATATTGTGATTATAATGGACCATTTTTCAAAGGCTGAATTTTAAAATCATTTTGGGTGGTTTAAGTGGAGGATTTGTGAGATGGGACTATGCATGCCTATCACTTAGTTTTTTAAAATGTTTTGTTGACAACTTTTTTTTAAGTTTTGATTTAACTAACTCTTTTATTTTCTTAAGTTTTGATTTAAATTCCAGTTAGCTAATATACAGTGTTATAGTAGTTTCAGGTGTACAATACAGTAATTCAACAATTCCATACATCACCCTGTGCTCATCACAACAAGTGCACTCCTTAATCTCCATTACCTATTTAAACTGTCCCCTACCTGCTCCTCTCTGGTAATCACCTCTTACTCTTGAGGAAAGAATAATTTGTGCCTCTCCAACTTGATGTAGAGCTGTATAACATACATAAGGTGAAAAAAATATGCTTTCTTATTTTTTTTCAAGATTTTATTTATTTGATAGAGTGAGAGAGAGAGCACGCGCCACCATGGAGCATGTAAGCACACACGCCGGCAAGTGTGAGCAGGGAAGGAGCAGATGGGGAGTAGAAGGAGAGGGAGAGGGACAAGCTGAGTCTGGGCTCAGTCTGGAACCCAAAGCTAGGGCCAATCCCAGGACCCTGAGATCAGGACCTGAGCTGAAACCAAGAGTCAGATGCTTAACCAACTGAGCCACCCAAGTGCCCTATGCTTTCTTATTGAGAAGGGACCTGAACTAGTACTATTTTCATTTTTAAGAACTATCACTTCACTTGAAATCCACTAAACTACTATAATTCCAGCAAATTAAACAAATATTTACTGATTTCCTTATATGTTAGGCATTCTATTACATGCTAGTAATGTACAGATGAGGGTAATATGTCTTCTGCCTACAGCCAGCTACAGTCCCACATGCATGCCTTACTTAAACACATAACTAAATGAGGAATATAAAAACATAGGTCAATTAAATAGTTATTTGGGTATATAGGAAAAAATTATTTTTTGATGAAAATTATGATATACAAGTTACTTCTGAATTTCATCTTAAAGTATTAGTAGGCATTTGCTAGAGGGAGAAAGGAAGGACATGCAAATGGAAAATTAACAACCAAATGAGGACATGTGATCAGCAGGTCTAGTGAACTGGCAGCAAATAGGTTGAGAAATGTAGGTTGCAGACATTGGAAACATTCAACGTCATTAAAGAGCACCCACTTGATGGAAGAAAATAATTTTGGTATGTGGGAGCCAGCTCAAGCCAGAGAGCACTGGATTAAAAGGGGAAATCGTGTACATAATTTCCCAATTCCAAGTTCAGAGACATGACATGACATTGATAGCTTGAAATTGGCCATAGTGGGAGTATTTATCTATCCTACAGAAATCAGCAAATGCTACAATTCAGGACTTTATCAGAGAGATAGTAATTAGACACTTACCAGAATACTAGAATAGACACACACACACATATTTATTCATTAACTCGAATATTCAAGAAGTGTTTATGGAGTATGTTCTGTGTGTCAGGCACCATCTTGAGGATAAAGTTTGGGAAAAAATAAAATGTTCCTACTCTAGTGAATCATAAACAAATATTTCACTAAAATTATTACAGGTATCGGTAAGTGTGATGAGATTAAAAAAAAAAAAAAAGAACTAAGTAATGGATGAAGTAGAGCAACTGGGTTTTGATGAAAGGCCGCTAACTTAGATAGGCTTATAAGAGAAGACCTCTTTCAATTGGTGATATTTTAGCTGAGGCCTAAATGTTGAGAAAGTAAATATGAAGTAAATGTGAAGATTTGGCAACAATGCATTTCAAGCAGAGGAAGTAGTAACAAGTTCAGAGACTGTATCAGGAAGCATTTTTTTTCCCGCTACATAAATGTGGCTAAAATCTAATGAATGGAACACTTTTGCTTATCTTCTTCCTATTTTGCTCTTTACTCATAGATTTATTCTCACCACCTGTACATACAGACCTTTATGTCAGAACTGTGAACACCCTATTTTTTTTTCTAACTCTTGATGTCACTCAAGACCATTCATTTCACTTTCCTCTACATCTAAGAAGGAGGCATTTGTTTGGGTTGGCCAGGCTTAAAGACATTTTATTGCCATGTTTAGTGGACAGAGCTTTTAAATATCATGGATAAATGAGGGGATGGATGATACAACGTGAAGATGGGGAACCTGAGCTTCCCATGTGGTTCATGATCCTTTGTCTACTGATCCTCCAACACACCCTCTCAAAAGACTATGGATTCTTTATGTAAGAGACTATATATTATTCCTTTTTCTTAATAATCTAGCATAGTACATAGTATCTATGCCAAACAAGTTAATGAACGGATGAATTAGTATACATACACACACATATGCATATTCAATTTAAATTATAAGATAATAAACTATATGAATGTGGATAGAAAATTTCAATGAGTCAAAAATTTTTTTTTTTCTATTTCGTTTGTTATATAGAACCTAAATGTGTATGGATAATTTTGAGTCCTAATTCTATTCCATAGGATGGTATTATAAAGAAAGGAATCCTGTAGGTTTCATCTCAATGATTCATTCTTATACAACACTTATTACTGTGAACCACATATATACCCACCACTTTGCTAGACATTAAATAAATGAGTGAGAGAAAATGTCAATTATTTCAATATGGATCTAAAAATAAATGGTTGAGCTCCTCCTTATTAGACAGACAGCTGCTTCTTCTGGTGCAGTGCTAGTAATGGCCCTTACACACAATGGTGAAGGTTAGAGTAAATTGAGTTGGCCATATTGGGCACCTGGTCACCAGGGCTGCTTTTAATTCTGGCAAAGTAGATACTGTCACCATCAATGACCCTTCATTGACCTCAGCTACATCATCTACATGTTTTGCTGCACCCCAGCAAATTCAGAAGCACAGTCAAGGCTGAGAATAGGAAATTTGTCATCAATGGAATGCCCATCTCCATCTCCAGGAGTGAGATCCCACCAACATCAAATGCAGTGATGCTACTGCTGAGTATGAGTATGTTGTGAAGTCCACTGGAGTCCTCACCACCATGAAGAAGGCTGGGGCTCACTTGAAGAGTGAGGCCAAGAGGGTCATCATCTCTGCCCCTTCTGCTGATGCCCCCATGTTTGTGGTGGACATGAACCATGAGAAGTATGACAACTCCCTCGAGATCATTAGCAATGCCTCCTGCCCCATCAACTGCATGGCCCCTCTGGTCAAGGTCATCCATGACAACTTTGGCATTGTGGAGGGACTCATGACCATAGTGCATGCGATCACTGTCACCCAGAAGACCATGGAAAGTCCCTCTGGGAAGCTGTGGTGTTCCCAGAACATCCTCCCTGTTTCTACTGGTGCCATCTACTGGTGCCAAGGCTGTAGGCAAGGTCATCCCTTAGCTGAATGGGTCTAACTGGTCTCCAAGGAGTAAGAGTCCTTGAACCACCAGCCCAGCAAAAATAAGACAAAGAGAGAGGCCTTCAGCTGCTGAGGAGTCCTTGCGCCATCTCATTCCCCAACATACTGAGAATCTCCCAACCTATACAGTTTCCATCCCAGATCTCCTGAAGAAGAAGAGGGACTTGGAGAGTCCTACCTAGTCATGTATTATCGATAAAGTATACTTTATACAACCAAAAAAATTTAAGAATACAGAAATGAAAACAAATGGTTGAACTATAAAATGCTAAAGTTTATTAGGTAAGGTTAGAAATAATGTTCTAGGAGAGGGAGGAGCAAGATGGCGGAGGAGTAAGAGGCAGAGATAGTGTCTGATCCCAGA
>JAPYYM010003691.1:0-10868 GCA_028534135.1 Potos flavus
TTAATTAACGTCTCTCTGACTCAGTTTCCTCCACTGTAAAAATGGTGAGGACAAGCAATGATGTCTACCTCCTAAGGATGGTGGAATCAAAACGAATTAAGGCACGTAAAGAGCTCGGAGGAGTTACCGGCACATAATAAATGGTCATTAACATTAGTCGTTATTATGCATAACAGCAAGAGACTACATTACTGCCTGCGCTGGAAATTTTAGGACGTGAATTAACCCTTTCAGAACAAAGAAGGAGCATTTGGTGCCCTACAAGGGTAAGCTGCCCGTCGCCATACCTGATAGTTAGCCACGAATTTTCGAGTTTGTGAAACTCTGTCATGATCAGTATTTAATTGCACTTTACTCAATAATACCCTGGTATTATCATCCTCCCCTTACAGATGAAGAAACTGAGTTTTGAGGACGCGGAGGGACAGAGCCAGCACCTGGGCACTTTGAATCTAACCGCTACCCCGAGAGACTAGGGCTTCCCCTCACCTGGTGCTGCTAGAGATGGGACCGCGCCCCCGCCCCCGCTGTCCCCTCCTCTGTGCTCCCCGGGCCCCAGTATACCCTCTTCGGAGCCCTCTGCACTGGCCGTTACAATACTATCTCCAAGGGCCCTGCTCTATTCTGGCTCAGGCAGGGTCATCTCAGAGATGGGGAAAATGGAGGCTCAGAGGAGCTGAGTGACCTGCCCAGGGACACACAGCTCAGTGACCGCGTGCCAGGACTGTCCTGAGTGCCTCCCCTGAACCGATTTCGTCTTCAAAGCAACTCTGTGGGGAGGACTATTGTCACCCTCCGCCCACAGGTGAGGCCACTGAAGCACGGCGAGGTTAGCCTTTCGGCTCTAAGTCCTACGGCAGCTGGGAGAGGGCCAGGCATGGCCCCCCGGGCTGTGCTCTGAGCCACCAGGCTGAGGAGTTGGCAGAGACTATTTCCATGAATCCTAACAATGACTCGAGAAATCGCTACAGTGCTCCCTGTCCATTTCACAGACTGGGAAACTGAGGTCCAGAGAGGTTAAGGGACCAGCCCCAGGTCACCCAGCAAGGGAGTGGAAGAGTCGACATCCAAGTGTGCCTGGTCCCCGTGCCTGGTTCTCTCCCCCACACTCTGCAGATACGTCAGGAGGAAGAGCCTCCGTCGTCGATGCTGCCCCGCTTGCTGGCTGTGAGACCCTGGACGGGCTAACGCACGTCTGCGAGCCCCAGTTTTGTCCTTCACGATATGGGGAGATGGGACCATTCTATTTATCAGCACTGCTGGGAGGCAAAACTGAACTAAGAGATGTGAAAAGCACCTTTCATCGTAAATCTCTTGCACACATGAGCTCCTATCCTGGAATCCGGCAAAGACATGGGGTCTTCCCAAACCTTACAGGACCTGCACTCCCAGACCTGTTCCTGGAGGAGACACATCAGTCTATGTCCTCGGTCTCAGACAGCGAGGGCCACGCTTATATGCCGAGGAAGCTGGATGCTGACCGTTTCCACCCTAAGGCTGACACCGCCCTCTGTGGGAAGCACACGACAGGAAGTTCCGTCCATAAATATCCATAGGGCACCTCGTATGTTTCCTGCTTGGTGACCGCTACTCAGGGCCCCAGAGAGAGCATGACAGGGTCCTGCCTTGTCCAGGCCCTGGACACAGGGGCACGCCGGAGCTCGGGAGGAAAGGCGTGTGGGGAGAGGCGTGGGCACACCACAGGAGGGGGAAGACACAAAAGGGAAGGAGTCCTGCAGAGAGAGGAGGCACCTCTTCCTTCCGCCCTGCTGTGACAGCTCCCCCAGTCTCCTTCCAAATATAAATACACGTTTACAAATCCATGCAATTCTTTTTACACGTATAATCCTCTAGGCCTAATGAAATGTCTCCACAGTTCAGAATGTTGCAGACAGACTACAAAATTTTAAAATAAAGCAATAAACCAATAAGGACAGCTAAAGAAAGGCAACTGCAATGAAATCAGAATCATAGCACAGTATTTCTCAATCCTACCAGACTCAATGCCCCAGTTTGCAATAAATATTTTGCAGCATCTTCCTTCACTGTCCTGAAACAAAGTTCACACGGAGTCTAATCTACTTGTTCATATAAATTTTAAAATGACTATAATGTCCTGTGACTTGAGTATATAGGAGAAATAAAAGGTAAGTCATCGAGAATCAAGTAATACATTTTAATCTGTAATCATGTGCTTTAATATTCTAATATATAGTTACCTGATAAATATTTCAATATTTGATACTAAAACAATTTTTTGAACTAAAACTAGAAATAAATCAACACCTCCACAAATTTCTGAAGCCTCCCAGCTGGGATGCCCCCCCCCCACTGAGATCCTGCCATCAGGCCCCCTTCCCCATTCGAGGATGGGGAGACCAAGACCCCAAACCCCCAGCAGGCTAGCACCCCAGTTCTGAAATGCCAGCTCTGGGGATCCCTGCCCAGACCCTCCTGGACTTCAGCTCCAGGGCGGAGCACTCTTAGGAAGTAGACACGAGTTTTGGCATCATGAGAATCCACTGCCTCCACACCCCTCCAGCCCCTCGCCATCTCCCCTTCCCCGCCCCCCGTGCCTGGAAGTCCTCCCCAGCCTGAGTAAAGGAAGAGATGGGCAGCACCCCCCCCACACACACACCAGCCCAGGGAGCCCCTCCTGGGGTCACAGCTTACTCTCACAGGCCGGCTGGCTTCCGGCCACACGGGTCCCAGGCACCTCCTCTCCGCTGTCCAGGACACACCAGCAGCTGCCCTGGGCCGGATCACACTGCACGGGGGAAAATCCTCCGTCCTCTGCCCTGCAGGCTGGGGCAGAGCCTGAGCTGGCTTTCCTGGACGGGACCCCACTCGGGAGTACTTCACAGAGGCTCGGGCCTGGACACAAAGACAAGCCCAATGGGCCGCTGGGCCACATAGCTGCCACCACCCACCACTCCCAACTGCCACCCACCGCCACCTGCCACCAGCCACCTGCTGGGCCCTCCAGGGTCTGAGGCTGTGTTCCCGCTGGGGGGCTGGACTGGGACAGGGCAAAGACTGGCCTTGGTCAGATCCCTACTCCCCCTAAACACACACACACATACACACACACACGTGTGCACACACACATGCACACACACAGCTCTCATAGAATGTGGCGTCTTTAAGGAGATTTAACAAGTGGGGGAGGGAATTACAGTGGGGAGTGATAAGGGGAGGACGACGATGTGCAGGGTAGTCCGGGAGCCCGCTGAAATCACTGCCCTCCGCTCTGGAAGGGAGGCCAGTCCGGAAGGACTGACGCATGATCTGAGTAGGAATTAGGTGGGGAGGGCACAGGGCAGGTGGCTGAACCAGGACACGTGAAGACCCGGGGGGAAGAGAGCGTCCTTATTCTTGAAAAGTCTGACTGCAGTTTATAACACGCGGTCCCGAGAGCAGGAGATGGGACAAAGGAGAGAAGCAGAGGGAGGTGCAGGAGCCACACCCCCCAAGGCCGATGAGCCACGGTGCGGCGCTTGGGCCCCGAGGACCCCGGGGAGGAAGAGGAGGGACATTGGCCCCTTTGCACTTTGGGGACATCATGACTTCACTGTGGAAGGCAGACTGCAGGGCCAGGCTGGCGGGCAAGCGACCAGGCGGGGGCTGGTGTGGCATCCACGACGCACAGCCAGTGCCCCCAGAAAGCCCCAGAGCCACTGCAGCTGGGACTGTACTGGTCTGCGCTTCTGGGTTCCTCCCCACCAAACAGGCCACTGGGTGGCGGAATACGGCCCCTATTTCATGGATGAGGCACCTGAGGCTTAGCAAGGGGAGAAGCTTCCACGGCCCTGGGACAGGGAGCCCGTGCTCATGCAGGGGCGCGGGCAGGGGGAGAGGCAACTACTCACACGGGGTGCTGCTGCTGTTCGTGCTGGGTGGCATGCCCGCCCCCGAGGCTGGGTCCACACACCAGCGGCCGGCCTCCAACTCCTGCAGCCTGGCAAACTCTCCTGTCTGAGACAAAGCCAAGGGCACATCACCCCAGGGAAGATGTTGCTGCAGCCCACAGGTCAGCAGGCAGACATCCAGAAGGTTCCTTTCGAAACTACAGTGATGGTTTCTCCGAAGAGAGAAGACGACACCATCTGCTCCAGACCCTTGACATACGTTCTTGGAATTGATGGTTGCAATAACCCCATGAGGCCGGGCCCACAGTTCTCTTCTTTTAGGGCAGGGAAAACTGAGCCTCAGAGACGTGAAGGGTCAGAGCAGCATCCCATAGGCAGAGAACGGCAGAGCTGGGCTAGGTCTAAACCCATCCGGCCCCAAAGCCCAGCCACTATCCTGCACCAAGACCCCCCCCCCACCAGTTCCAGAAATGATTTTCCGCAAGCATCCTTAAGAGAAAGGGGGTCTAACATCTCTAAGAGAGAATAAAGAAATCAGTAGAAGACAGCTACCCCGACCATATCTGGCTGGGCCCTTCTCTCCCAGACTGTCCTGGGACCAGCTGGGGAACACTGAGCAAGGCCCTTCAACCTGCTGGGCCTCAGTTTCTCCACTAAAAGGAAAAGGAGGCAGGACTAGATTGATGCTTGCACGTACTCCTTCTAGGAGCTGTTGGTGGTAGAAAACGCCGTGTCTCCTGCATGTGGCACAGAAAAGCGTAAGAACCAACAGGTGCACTGCACAAAACCAGCCGCCTGCCAGCCTCCTGGCTATCCCCGAGGGCTCTCTGAGCTTCCGTTGGCCACGTCTCATTGCACACTCTGCTGCGCCTTGTTCGCAGGCAAGAAATGGCAGTAACTGCACCCAACAGTCCCAGGGAGCATAACCATGAGACCACTCCGTGCTAGAATGTCACTCAGTCCCTAGGAGGCAGGGACCCTACTGCCTCCTTTCTACACAGAGAGGCCCAGAGAGGTCAGGTGTATGCCCCTGGTTGCACAGCTTGGAAGTTATACAGGTAAGATTCAAACGCAAGCAAAAGTTTGAGAACATTTTACAGGATAGAGGCTTAAAATGGAGAACATTCTAGTCAACAACTGAATTTCTCCTAGGGAGTTGGGTCAAAGGCACAGCCATCCAGTTGGGGCAGTGGAAGGCTTGGGTCCTGCTCCTGGCACCTGGGGCCTCCCCGGGAGGCAGGCCGAGAAAGCACCTAATCAGAGCCGGCTCAGAATCGCTCTTTCTTCGGACAGAAGCTGTGGCTTCTACCTCTCCTTCTCCATGGGCTGACACGGGCACCCCGGACTGTGGAAGAGACTTCTATTCCAGCCGGAGGAGGCTGTGAGCCAAGATAAAAAGCTAAAGAGGCTAATTTCTCTGCAAACTCAGTAGTAACTAGGATCCGTGTCCACAGTGCCAAAAGCAACAACAACAAGAAGAAGGAAACTTTGGGGCGCCTGGATGGCTCAGCTGGGTAAGCGACTGCCTTTGGCTCAGGTCTTGATCCTGGAATCCCAGGATCGAGTCCCATGTCAGGCTCCCTGCTCAAGAGGGAGTCTGCTTCTCCCTCGGTCCCTCTCCCCTCTCATGCTCTCTCTCTCTCATTCCCTCTCTCTCGAATGAATAAATAAAACCTTAAAAAAAATAAAACCCTTAAAAATAATAAGGAAGCTTTTGCTCAGGGATTTGTAGTCTAACTTCTACATGGCTGACTTTCTCTGGCTTCTAGAAATCGCCGGGGGCTGAGCAAAGACTGCCAACACTCAGCAAGTAAGTGGTTAAGACTCCATGATTCTCCGCGAGAATCCTTTCTTTGGGGCTTTTGCATCAGTTCCTGCAATCATCCAGCAATCTGAGAAAGGTACTATTATAATGTCTTCCCTTTATATTATAAAACAGATATGATATGGGCATAGCAAGGTGGCCAAGATGACTTTGGGAAAAGCACAGTAGCAAGCACATAAGGGCAGATTATTTTGCAGAGTTTTCATGGAAGGTATTTCCTTGGGGCTTCAAAACAACCCTCGCACTAGGTGGGATAAAAATGTGGCCCAATCTTAGGATCAAATAAAGCAAACTGGAGCACAGAGAAGGTAAGTAAATTGTCCAAAGTCACCCAGCCAGGGTCTGCCAGGGTGAAGATGAAAGCCCAGGCCTAGAACTACCTGTGAGTTTTTTTGTTTTTTGTTTTGTTGTGTTTTTTTTTACCTTATTTTAAGGAATAGATCTTCTTTTTTATTGTTATTATATTATGTTAGTCACCATACAGTACATCATTAGTTTTTGATGTAGTGTGACTACATGTGAGTTTTTAATCAAGACGAGTTTACTGAAAACTGGAAATATCCTCCTCAATGCGTGGGAGAAAGCTCTGGCTCCCATCTCAAGCCCTCCGAGGCCTTCGGAGCCTTACCTCTAGGCAGGCTGGGATGAACAGGTCTTCTGGAGACGGCTTTCCCTGGGAGGCGGCCTGTTTCCAGCCGGAAAGCAGCCCACTGGCTCGAGATGTCTCACAGGCCGTGGGGCCTGCGAAAGAGAGAGAGTGAAACTCCTAACTGGCTGGCCACGGGTGCGAGGGGAAAGCGGGGAGCCCGGGCAGGCCCTGCTTCGGGGTAGATGGAGGGGCCCTGCACAGACAGCTGGAACCTCAGAGGAGAAGCAGGCCGTGGTTGAAGGACAGAGACCCATAAAGGGGGGCGTATCATCCTCGAGATGTGACGTGGGCCTCGATGACCCGGGTCTGAGCCCCAAGAGGGGGGCTGGCCTCTAGGGCAGCTGTGGGATGGCTGTCCGACTGTGAGACTGCAGAAGCGGATGAGCGCGTCGTGGGAGCAGGCGGGAGGGAGCGGACTCCGGGCTCTTTCTCTGTGGTTGGTGACTCTCTCTACCTAGGAAGCTTCGTGACCTGATCAGGCAGGGCCAAGATCACGAGAGTCTTCCAGGACTGGGGATGTGGGAAAAGGTGGCCTGGCTGCCCTTGGGGGCTGGTCCGAGGGTGCTCGGAGGCTGATTCACGAGCATCCCTAGGCTGGGTAACAACAGCTGTCACCACCAGCCAAGAGTCCCCACCACCAGGATCGGGAGAGCCCCTGGAGCCTCACTTACACTGGGGGGCCTGTGGGGAGCGGGCAGTCAGCGAGGCAGGGACGTACTCTCCCTTCCCGTCCACACACCAGCAGTACCCTAGGAAAGAGTCAGGACTCAGAAGTTTGGAAAGTGCGTCACGGGGGGACAGGCCCCCAAACAACGTTCCTTCTGTGCATCCACAGCAGCATCAGCAAGTCCCGCATCTATTCCCCCCTGCCCCCCGCTGTCCGCAATCACACACCCCAATCCCTGCTGCAACGACTCACTGGACCTTCAGCCTGGTAGGTCCCAGCTCCCCCCATGCAGATGGGAAAACCGAAGTCCAGAGACACTAAGGGATTTGCCACCCGCTGCCAAAGAGGGGCCTCAGCTCACTGATTCCCGCACAAAGCCCTTGGCTCTCAATGAAAAGGGGGTGTCGCTCCACCACCACCCCCGCCCCAGGGTGTGCATCCCCGCTCACCGGTCCCGGGATGGCACTGCACGGGCTCCCAGCCTCCCCACACATCGCACTGGGGCACGTAGGGGCCGGTTCGCAGCAGGGCGGGTGTGCGTGTGGACTCCCCCGGGAGAA
The DNA here is from genome assembly GCA_028534135.1 of Potos flavus. Lineage (NCBI taxonomy): Eukaryota > Metazoa > Chordata > Mammalia > Carnivora > Procyonidae > Potos > Potos flavus. The sequence continues at coordinate 7,571 of JAPYYM010003691.1, forward strand.
TGCCTCGTCTCTGATAGAAGTCAAGGGCTGCAGTCGGGAGAGAGGGGAGCAGTGGCGTGAGCCTCCAACCTGGGAGGGCCTCGGCCGTGGAGGCCCTGTCGCTGACCACAACCACGCACGTCCTTGTGCTGTCATAAGGAGGCCTTCTCATGAACGTGACAAACACCGCCACCCGAACTATGACAGAGGCGCCTTCAAAGCAGACCGGCGCTTGCCAGGTTGTCCTTTAAAAATGAAAATGTTCATGCACCACACCCAGTGCTCCATGCAATACGTGCCCTCCTCAATACCCACCACCAGGAACAATGAATCTTGGAACACTGAAAAAATAAAATAAAATTAATTGGAAAAAATAAATAAATAAATAAATAAATAAATAAATAAATAAAAATGAAAATGTAGGGCTGCCCCTTGAAGGAATCACCGTTGTCCTATTTGGAATCCCTTTCACAGGGCGCCGATTAGGTCAGTGACGCGTCCTCAGGCACATGGGACGGTGGTAATCGCAGATGGCATTTATGAAATGTTTACTACGTGGCAGGCACAATCTAGGTACATTTTAGCTAACGGGATCCTCGCAGCAACCCTCTACGAGAGGAGACGTCATCCCAACTGACGGTGGTAAACTGAGGCACAGGTGGAGAACGCGGCTTACCCCGGGCTCCCAGTGGGAAGTGGAGGGACTGGCTCTGAGAAGTCAGTGTGCGACAACCTGCCTGGTGCCTTCCCTGCCAAGCCCTTCAATCTAGCGCTTCAGCACCTTCCGAGGCTCTGTTCCCCACAGAATCGGAGCTGGTCTTCACAACAGCTCAGGCAGTCCCCGCTGTCACCCCGTGTGCGGGAAGAGACTCAGCGGGGGAGGCTGCGTGACGCACAGAAGGTCACCCTGCCTTCAGATGGCACTATCCTCAGCACTCAGCGCCCCCTGCCCTGCCTGGCTTTCCCCCCGCCGTGCCCCCCACTACCGACAGACTAGATATCGCATGTGTTCCTGGGGCTCCAGCTCTCCCACCGCAGTCTGATTTGCCCCCAGCACCATCTTCCTTTTAAGTAGCCAGGAATTGTGCCCCAGACCCTTCCTCAAGTCCTACCTCCTCAACCACCTCTCAGCTCCTGCTGGCACTCTGGGTGGGCTTATGGGGTGGGGAGGGGTGCGGCCACAGGGTCTCATCCGGGCCAGCCCAGCGAGTCGTGGTCGGCCTCACACTGGCGCACATCTCCTGACTTGCTCCTCTCAGAGAGGGGCTCGCGGCTACCGAGAGGTGACACCAGGAGCCCACGGTCAGGACCCCTTGAGGAGACCAGGACCCCAGCCAGTGGCCTGCTGCACGGGACAGGACTCCTGGGTCTGACGAGCTTCTGCCTGAATCCTGGCACAGCACGTCTGGGTTCTCATGAGTGATCTTCGTGGTCATGAGCAAGTTCCCTAACCTCTCTGAGCCACAGTTTCCCCATCCGTGAAATGGCTCTAACACTACCCAACAGGGAAATGTGACATTTACATCAAAAGATCTTGGGGTGCCTGGGTGGCTCAGTGAGTTAAAGCCTCTGCCTTCAGCTCAGGTCACGATCTCAGGGTCCCGGGATCGAGCCCCGCATCGGGCTCTCTGCTCAGCAGGGAGCCTGCTTCCCCCACCCCCCTCTGCCTGCCTCTCTGCCTGCTTGTGATCTCTCTGTCAAATAAATAAATAAAATCTTTAAAAAAAAAAAAAAAAGATCTTGAGCACCAAGCTCACGCCAAGCGCGGCTGGGTGAAAGGACTCCCACGTCCCTCCCTCCCCCTCCCTAAGCCCGAGGACACTGCGACCATGTGTTGATGGCCAAAGACACTCTGTGACCCTTCATCTCTTGTGGTCGTAGGCTCCCAATCCCCAGGCCGTGCAGGACCTGGAGGTCTACACACAAACGGCTTCCTCTCCTCTGCGAGATGAGAGACTCCTCCTCTCATCTTGAAATATTCGAGAGAAATGAGCACCCCTGGTCCTTCTCTATGGACCCTTCCTCTTTTCATTACCGCCTCAGACATGCAAAGTCAGAGCGCGCTGCTAGGTGGAGGGGAACTTCCTTGACTTCTGAAGAAAACGCCATCGTGCCATTCAAGGACTTACGGCACCAAGAAGCCCTTCTCCCCTTCCTCTCAAGTCCTCCCTAACCAGTGTTCACAACCGCAGGAGCATCAGTCCCACGGAGCCCTCTGATGACATCAAGCCTTGTCCAGGGACAAAATGGAAAATAACGGGTTTCTTGCCAAAAGCAGAAGTCCCCATTTCCCCGAGGAACAGAGAAGTGTCTGAGCTTGGGGAGGGGGAGGAGAGGGAAGAGAAAGTGGGGACAAAAGAGGCAAGAAGGATGGCTTAGCAACACTGACTGGGCTCCCTCTATCTGTCGGGCACTGTGCCAGGCCCCGTGATATAAAGATGAACAAGACGTGGTGCCTCGTGCTCTGAAAGAGAGACGACGGCATGGCAGCGAGGCGGGAAACAAAGATGATGCCTGGGAGATTCTCACTGGGGTTTGGCCGCCTGAGCCCCCATCCCTAGGCGGCGGCAGCAGACATCCCTGAGAGGGAAAGCAGGGAGACCCTGGCCTGCAGGAGTGGGGGGGGGGGCGCTCTCATCTTGGCACGGGTGTTGTCAAGGGGAACACCGCTTTGCTTTGTGTGACCCAAGCCCAGAGAACCCCAGACAGGGAAGCCACTGAGATCATCTGTCAAGCAGTGGGGAACTTGGGATGCTTGCAGGAGAGGAACTGTTTGCTCTGCCCAGTTGGCGTGGGGTCCATGAGAGACCTGGGGGAGCGGCTGGACCCTCCTGCCACAGAAGCTGCGGGTGGTGGAGGAAGAGCAGGGGTTCTGGAATGAGAGAGCCCCGGGCTCTGGGCACCAGGGATCAGCTGGGCAGGGGGCACAGGCTCGGGGCCCAAACCATCCAGGCTCCGCTGGCTGTTCACTGGGTCAACATGGGCATGTGCCCGAACCCCACTCTGCATGTGCAAGGAATCACAGATGGTGAGTGCGGCACTGATCCCGGGGAACTCCTTTATCCCCAGAGAAGTACGGGGAAGCTTCAGAACAGACCATGAGCATCTCGGCCTGGGTGCCCTCACATTCCAGCAAGAACGCGGCCGCATGGTGGGCCGTGGGCACCATCTGCAACACAAAATGTGGAGACCTGGCCCCAGCTGGCCGTGCTGGCGGATTCGGGAATATTCCGTAGAGGTGTGCTTCGTCCCAGCTCTGACTGGTACACAACAGCACCTCGTCTTTCCTCTCCCAGGGGCCCACCGGCCTGGGAAATTC
>JAPYYM010003692.1:0-10868 GCA_028534135.1 Potos flavus
AGATTTTTATGCGTTTACCAGCCATCTGAATTTCCACGCTTGTCCCGTGGCTGTTTAAATAGTTTGCCCTTTCTCTAGCTCCTCATCTGTTCTGCGTTCTTACTGACTTGTGGGAGTCGACCGTCTCTTTTGTGCACTGCGTCTTTGCTTTTAAATGGGTTCCAAACCCATTGTCTAGTTGGTGGCTTTTCCTTGAACCTTTTTTTATGGTGCCTTTTGATGAGTGGAACTTAGGGAGTTCACTAGATTTAAATGGTGTAAAATACATCACTTCTATTTTCCTTTCAGATTTGGTTTAAAAGATCTTTTCCTGCCTTAGGTCATGAAAACATTCTCCTATAGTCTCTTTTAAATGTTTGGGACATGGATCCACAGAAGGGTTTGCCTATTACTTTTCATCCGCATGGATATCCTCTTGTCCCGGCACCACGTTCTCGGGTGGCTGGCCCACGCCCGCGCTGCCCTGTGTCCCTTGTTCAAACACGTGTGGCCCGGCTTCTGGAGTTCCATTCCACCCCGTCCCCATGAGTCCTCACTCGCCCCACATACAAGTCCCGTACAGTCTTAGTTGTGACAGCCCCGTGTCCTCTGATGTCTGCTTGGGGACGTCCTCCCGACTTCCTCTGCTCCCAAAGGGTCTCGCTCCCCCTGCCCCCTGGCATTGCTTCATTTTATTAGAGTGAGTTTATCAATTCCCGCCAAACACTGGTGTGAATTTTGATCCAAACGGCATTTAATCTCTTTTGGGAATAACGGGCATCTCTAGAATATCGGGGGTGTGAACAATAGATGTACCTTCATTCGATCGCCCTGTCAGCCGTTCGCTCCGGTGAAACACGAAGCAGAAGAACGCGTAACGCTCGCAGATTCAGCTTAACACAGTCTCGTCGAGGAAACAGCCATGCAGCCCGCGCTCAGGCCAAGCCACCGGCCACGGCCGGCACTGCGGCAATGTCTCACGAATCCCCGTGCCACCAGAACCTCTCCTTGCTTACATCGACGGGCGTTGATTCTGACGTCATTCCCCGCAGTGTCTTTGCCGAGATCTTGGTAATCACCCAATACCCATCGATAGTACCGTGGATCGATACATGTGGACGTTTATACAATACGTACCCCACGGCAACGAAAGCGCGTGAGTTAGAGAGGCACACAACGTTAGGGAGGATGCAAACGAGCATGCATGTATCCCGGATATGAGACGTGTGTATGCGCGTGCGTGAGCACGGATACCCGTGTGCACGTGCGTGTGTGGGCATCGATAGGGCTGGATACCCACTGCGTTCCCGTGTGCACAGAGCATTCTCAGTTTAGGATTACCGCCCACCTGGGGAGTGTGTCATGTTATTATACTTGCAATTTGCATTTCCCCACCTGCCAATAAGCACCTTTTCGTATAATTATAGGAGATTTGGAAATGCTATTTTGTGATGAGCCGGTTTCGGTCACGTGCTGGTTTTCAGTAGAATTACCTGCTCTGTCCTCACTGAGTTCCACGAGCCCTTTCCTTCTGAGTAACGGGAGCTCTCCAGCTCTGTGCATTATCTTTTCACTGTTTGTGGGGATGCGCTTCGTCGGCTTGATTGAGATAAAGTAACATACAATCACACGCACAGACTTTCAGGGTGTAGCACAGTGCGACTGAAAACATGTACGTGCGCTCACTGAACTCTGACTGTATTAGGGTAGAAAACATCTCCCTTCCTCCGTGAAAGCCACTCGCGTCCCTCTGCGGTTAATCCACACCGTGCCGCCTGCCCCCACGTTCCCACTTGTCTGTCCCAAACCACCACCGATCTGAGTTCCGTCAACAGCAAACCAGTTTTGTGTGCTCTCGAATTTCACAGATATTAATTTTCATCTGGCTTCCTCCACCCAAAATAATGTCTGCAGGATTCACCGGTGTTGGCAGGCGTTTCAGCGGTTGATGTATTGTCATTATTGGAATTGAGATGGCAGAGTTGCTTGTTCTGTCAACAGCCCACGGATGTTTGAGTTGTTTCCAACTTCCGGCCACCATGACTAAGCTGCCCTGAATATCCGTGTAGACGGCTTCCCGAAGATGCGCTTTTGCGTATTTCTCTTGTAAGTTTCTAAAATGCATGGGCCATGGGAGAGGTGTATGTGTAACTTGATGGAAAACTGCAAGACCATTTTCCAATCTGGTTGTACCTTGTAATTAATTATTTACTCACTGATTTTCACCAGTCGAGTCCTGTACATCTTCAGACCCAGAAAACACTTTTACAAAATCTCCTGAAGTCACCATTATTAAACTTCTAGAGCTTTTTAGAGAGAGCTTTATTACCGTACAATAAACTGCAAACATTTAAAGTGTGTGGTTTGTTAACATTTGACATACATGAGCACGCAGTCACCACACTAAACTTACCCGTGAGCCCCCAAAATGTCTTCATACTCTTTTAGCGTCTGTTTCTCCCTCCCAACCCATCCCTAAGCAGACCTGGTCTTCATCAGGTGGACAGCTGAGATTCTTTCTGATAGCATTTCCCTTTATCCTTGAGGGTCATCTGGTATTTCTCCTCGTGCAGGTCTACGGGCTATAAGTCCTCCCATCTTTTATCCAAAAACTCTTATTTCACTCCCACGTTTGAAGGCTTCTTTCACCAGATACAGAATTCTGGTCGACAGGTGTGCATCTCTCAATGCACTTCCAAGATGTTGTTCCATCGTCTTCTGGCCTCTGTTGTTCCAGATGAGTAGTCAGACGAAATCTATACCGTTGGCCCCAGTATGCAACGTATCATTAGATATGATTTTCTTTGTATATATCCTGACCGACATTCACTGACCTTGAACTTGAAAGTCAATGTTTTTCATCAAATTGGTGAAATTTTCTTTTTTCTTTTTTTTTTTTTTTAAATTGGTGAAATTTTCATCCATTTTTCTTTAAATATTTTTTTCTGTGACTTTCTCACTCTATTTGCTCTTGGGGATTCCAATTACACTTATGCTAGACTATTTGATGTATTCTGATAAGTCACTCGGTCTCTCTCTCTCTCTCTCTATAGATCATAGCTGCTGGTCTGTCTTTGGCTACACCGACCCAGTCTTCCGTCATTGAGTAACTGCCAGGAAGGCCATTCAGTAACTTTTTCATTTCAGGTCATTGTACTTTTGAGTTCTAGAATTTCCATTTGGTTCTTTTCAGTCTTCATTTCTCTTTAGCATTTTCCTTTAGTTCATATATCAAGACTACTTTAAGTCTTGAGCATATTTGTAATAGTTGCTTGAAGCAGGCTAAATCCAAAATCTGGGTCATTCAGGAGTCTATTTCAATTAAGTGCTATTTTTGTTGACCATGGGTCATATTTAAAATTTAAAAATTTAAAATTTTAAATGTCTTGCCCATCTGATCATTTTTATTGTAAACTTACCTACTATAGTTGGCACTAGAGGATTCAACTCTGTTTCTATGACATTGACTTTGTTAGGTTCCACATCTAAGTGAGATCAGATAGTGTTTGTTATTCGGAGTCTGGCTCATTTCACTGAGCGTGACGTCCTCCAGGCTCATCCATCTTGTCACAAATGGAAGGACTGCCTCCCTTTTTAAAGCTAAATAATATTTCATCGTATCTATGTGTCCCGTGTCCTTTATCCATTCATCCGCCAATGGACAGTTGGGTTGTTTCCCTATCTGGGCTGTTGTGAATAATAATGTTATCATGAACATGGGAGTGCAGATCTCTCTGAAATCATTTTTGTTTCCTTTGCGAAAATACCCAGAAGTAGAATGGGGGATCACGTGGTATTTCTATTTTTAATTTTTTTTTTGAGGACCCTCCATACTGGTTTCCACAGTGGCTGCACCAGTTTGCATTCCCACCCACAGTGCACGAGGGCTCCTTTTCTCCACATCCCTGCCAACACTCGTTGTTTATCGTCTTTTGTGTTCTAGCCTTTCTGACAGGTGCAAAGTGATATTTCAGCGTGGCTTTGATGTGCATTTCCCAGGTGTTGAGTGATGTCCAGGATATTTGCATTATCTGTTGGCCATCTTTACATTTCCTTTTGAGAAATGTTTATTCAGGTCCTTTGCTCATTTTTATTTTTTTATTTTTTTTTTTAAGATTTTATTTATTTATTTGACAGAGACAGAGAGAGCACACAAGCAGGCAGAGAGGCAGGCAGAGAGAGGGGGAAGCAGGCTCCCTGCTGAGCAGAGAGCTGATGTGGGGCTCGATCCCAGGACCCCGAGATCATGACCTGAGCTGAAGGCAGACGCTTAACCGACTGAGCCACCCAGGTGCCCCTTTTGCCCATTTTTAAATCACGTTATGTGTTTTCTTGCCGTTGAGTTTTGCTTTATTTTTAAAGGATATTTTCAATGAGTATAGAATTCTAGGTCAGTAGATTTTGTTTTCAGTCTTTGATGAGATCACTCCATTTTTTGTGGGGCTTGTGAGTATTTCTGTTGAGAAGGTGGCTGAGAGTTTCCTTGTTGCTTCCATTCGGGCAATTCGTCTTTTTTAGATTTAAATCTCTTTAAGATTTTCTCTGTCATTGATAACTGTAATATGTCTAGCTGCCAGGTTTTTCTCTTTTCTTTTCTTTTTTCTTTTCTTTTCTATTTTCTTTCTCCTTTTCTTTTTTTTCCTTCCTTCCTTCCTTCCTTCCTTCCTTCCTTCCTTCCTTCCTTCCTTCCTTCCTTCTTTCTTTCTTTCTTTCTTTCTTTCTTTCTTTCTTTCTTTCTTTCTTTCTTTCTTTCTTTCTTTCTCTCTTCTTTCTTTCTTGGAGTTTATAGGGTTTCTTCAATCTGTGATTTGGTGCTTAGGTCAGTTTTGCAAAATCTCGGCCATTACCTCTTTGACACATTGTTTGGTTTCCAACCACTCTCTCCTTCCAAAGTCCAATTACACATTACACATTTCCATTATGTCCCATATAGCTCCTCTGTTTCTTTCCGTATTTTTTTAAATCATTTTGTCTTTCTTCCACTTTAAGAATTCTCATTTAAGCTGCATCTAATTTGCTGTTAGGTCCATCAAACCACCATTGAGCAGACTGTGCTTTCTAATTCTAGAAATCCCGCTAGATCCTTTTTCATAATTTTTAGTTTTCTGCTGAATTTCTCCACCTGGTTCCTTAAGTTCTTGAATGTCACAACCTGAGAATTACTAGTAATATTAGAGACACTTCCAGCGTCTGAATCTGTCGTGGGTCTGTTCCTATTGCTTCTTTTTCCTCTGTTCACAGTTGGTCCCCGTGTTTCCCCAGGCGCGCTCACTTCCGTTAGAGTTCCAGGCTTGCTGCTTAGAAAATCCGGGAGAGAATCAGAAGCTCTGTGGGATATTATCACCTCCAGAGAGGATTTTCTTCTGCAATTGTTGGGTGACCATACTAAAGAGGATCATTTCAGTTCCAGCAAGAATTGAATTGACGCCAAGTGAAATTGACTCCAAGTGGAATTGACTCCAAGTGGAATTGACTCCAAGTGGAATTCTTGAAAGGGCAGGTTTGCTTCAGCCCAATCCTTCCTCCTTGCAGGTGGCTCTCCAGGGTCCCAACCAAGACCTGCGGTTCTCACCAGGGTCTTTGAGATGCACTCTGTCCCTCCTGCTGCGGGAGACATCTCACAGCTCTCCACAACTTCTCAAACTTTCAGCTACAGAAATTGCTGTAGGAATGTGTAATCTCCCAAAGCGAAAAAGTGGTCCCACAGTCTGACTTCACCTCTTTCTTCTTCCCTCTTTTGCTCTAGCCTGGACAGATAAATAAGCATGATAAGCCCCCTCCAGGGTCTCAAAAAGGTCTTTGAGGGCATCCCCACTGCCCCCGCCACCAATTTTTCTAGTTGTTCTCAGCAGCAGAGTTGATCAAAACAATTTACTTGGCCATTTCCAGATGCTGAGTTCCTCTTTTTTTTTAAATCCTCTGGAGGCTGCCCTTGTGTTTTGGAAAGCCCAGCTGTTATGTTCAAAAGGATCACAGTTTCCCATGTGTGGCTATTTCGCATGGGGAGATATTTAAGCCTTGTGTTCTCCATTTGGTTAGAAATTCTAAGTCTCTGCTCATTTCCTTCATTGCCTCCCAGCAGAATGGAAATGGTGTCTACACAGTGCTGGGAAAACAGCGATCACAGACCAGCGTGGTCTCGGGGTGGGTGGGTCAGTCTTGGGGACGGATCAGCACTCAGACCAGGTGCCCCCAGAACCATCAAAAGTAAAATGCTCCGTTTTCATTTTGACCTGCATACGTGTGAACAGAGCCCTCTCCTCTCTGTTGGCTCTGGAGGAAACGTATTTCACACTGGCCCCTAACCTGGACGACACGGAAGGCTGCCGGCCTCGTCGGCCCCTGCAGCAGGTCTGGCTGGCAGAGCGAGAAGCCCACCCACTGAATCATGCAGTCCCCCAGAGCCTACGGCACTGAAGTGTCAATCAAGGGGTCGGGCGACGTGGATGGCCTACAGCCGAGAATCAGCGACGTCTCGAGAAGCCGCCGCTGCACGCTGCTGGGTGTGGCCAGAGACACCTGCCCCCGAGAGCTGCACGGCGGGCGTCTGCTGTACCCATCGGTCGTAGGCCCGGCAGCAAGGCACAGCAACCTGGAAATGGTACTCCAGGGTCAAGCCCAAGGAGGACCGGAGTGCACGCGTAAGCTGCATGACCAACTGGTCTAGGCCATCATGTCACCCTACCCAGTGCCCTCCCCCAACTCATGCCCGTGGCCATAGGGCGGTCCCCTATGACCAGGGGAAAGAGAAGGAAGAAGCCTGAGCTTGCCTTCCGGAAGGGTTGGCTCAGAGGTAGGTGCAAGGGGAAAGGGAAGGCCGTTGCCTGCTGTCACTGTCACAGGTGACCTTGAAAGCTCTTGCAGGAGGAAGGTCTCTCCAATGAGTGGGGCTGACGGCAATGCTCCCAAGCATCCGCCACGTGCAGGAGGAGTAGCGGGCCAGGCTGAGAGTACGCGCGGATCCCTGGGCCTGGCTCTCGGCTCAGCGGGGAGTCTATTCTCCCCCTGCCCTTAACCGGACCCGCGCTCCCTCTCGTTCTCCCTTTCTCTCTCATAAATAAATAAAGTCCTTTTAAAAAAGCAAGCGATAGCACCTGCGTTAGTCCATGCACACGGCGACACTGTGTTAAAGCCCAGAACTGGAAGTGACGCACGGGCCCTACGTGGGGCCTGGTTGGATAAACCACAGGGCACCTGCTCTCTAGTCCTGCGGGGCGAGGGAGGAGGGAGAAGTCCACACCGTGTGGCCAGCTGGCCTCCAGGACTGGGCTGGGGAAGCCACGGGGCAGGCCAGGGGCCACCATGGTCGTCGCTTTAACAAACACCATGGTCGTCGTTACTTATGTGAATAAGTAACATTTTAAACAGGTAGCCGCCATGAGCACCAGCAGGCGAGAGAGGAAAGAGCCCCAGGAGCCAGGGAGGGGGGGTGGCCTTGCCGTGTCCCACCGGGACCTGCAGTCACGGAAACGTGCGAGGGAGTATAAAACACAGTGACGTCCGAATGGCGAAAGTGAGCCCTTGAGTGAGAGAAAGCGGGAAAGAGTGAACTGGGCCGCCCACGCAGTTGGTGACTTAACCCCAGAAAGTTTATTTCAAGGTGCTTTAACACACGGTCACTTGAGGACACCTGTCACGTGTGGGTTGTGTGTGTAATTGTGTTAAGTGCCCTGAGGACACTAGACTTCCAACGTAAGACAGACTGAAATATACAGTCTAAGGAGTCGAGAAAAATCTTGAAATCCCACACTCAAATTGGAAATACAGTGTGATTCCAGGATGGATTTTATTTTTAAAAGTATGTTTTTCCTAAGCCAGTCACAAAAACACTGCAAGATTCCACCCACATTAGGTCCCTGGAGTCCCCAGATTCACGGGGACAGAGAGGGGATGGTGGGCACCGGGGGTCGGTGTCTCAGGGGGACAGAGACTGGATGGTGGGGGCTGGGGAAGGGATGGGGGTCGGTGTCTCAGGGAGACAGAGAGTGGACAGTGGGCACTGGGGCTGGGGGAGGAGAGGGGGTTGGCGTCTCAGGGGGACAGAGTCTCAGTTTGGGAAGATAGAAAGTTCTGTAGACGGACGGTGGGGACAGCCACACAACGTGAATGTACTTCGTGCCCCGAGCTGTGGGCTTAGAGACGAGGCAGATGGTACGTTTTATGTTCTGTGTAGTTTTCCACAATAAAAAAAAAAAACTGGAAAAAACACGGATTTCCTAATTCTATTCACAAAAAGACCTAGAAACAGTGGCCAGCCCAGCAGCAATGAGCATGCTGCTGCCCAAAGTGGGGCCTCCGAGTACCTGCCAGTGTCCCCGTGAAAGGGACCCAGGATCCTTAGAGCAATGGCTGGTTCCAGAACGGGACTCAACTTTCACGAGACACACAGAAACCGCCCCAAGCACCGTGTCACGTCAGTGCAGCTCACTGGTCAACGGGGAAGGGTTCCCTTTGGCCAAAGAGAGGCAGTCTGGGCACCAGTCAAAAGAACAGGGACAGTGGGTTGGGACACACCTTGTGGTGACCCTCATGAGTCATGCAGGCGTGCGCCGTGCCTTCCCCTGGGCACACGCCAGGCGGCTGACTCGCTTCCCGCCGGCGGACTAGTGCCAAGGCAGAAGGATTCTACAGAGGTGGGCAAGGCCTCTAACCAGCAGCCCGTGAGTTCATCGGGGGGGTCTCCCTGCGGAACTTGAGCTGGTCTGGTGAGCCCTTTAGGAGGGTGCAGGCCTTCCCTGGAGTCAGAGGCCAGGAGCCCCTCTGGGAAAGACTCTGTCTCTGCCACGGGCTCCCTCGGAGGACGCGGGTCTGCCGCGAGATCTGCGGTTGACCACACTGGGTCCTTGTCCGGTGGGGCCTTCGGATGAGAACGCAGCCCCGGCTGGCCGGCCGCCTGCCAGGAACCCGGCGAGCCGTGCTGGGCCCGCTGACGCATGAAGGCCGTGGGAGGACAGCGTCAGGGCGCTGTCTCAGGCCACCAAGTCTGTGGCCGGTCCTTACACCGCGTGGGAAATGCCAGGAACGCCAAGGTCACGGAACCCCGATCTCGGGCACATTTGCTCTGTAAGGAGCCGGAGGGTAACTGTTTCTGGCGCCCCAGGCTCTGGCTGCTCAGCCTGTAGCGAGTGAGCCTCAGCCCCGTGCGGAAGGTGCTGCCGGGCTCGCTGCTCTAGGGCCTCGCAGGCGGGAAGCAAGGAGGACTCCTGCCCGCAGGTTCAGGGCAGAGCCCCCCTCTGAGCACAGCCGGGCTGTCGGCAGCATTCGGCCCCTCGTAGGCACAGGACCGAGGGCGCCGTTTGCTGGCCGGCCGTGAGTGGGGGTGCGGGGGCTCTCTCGGCCTTGGGGAAGGCCCCCCCCCCCCCGCCGCTGTGTCAGGTCTCTCGCTGCGAGCTGCTCTGATGTCCTCTTCTGACACTGGCGGAGGAACAACTTCCGTCTTTAGAGGCCTCGGGGGAGTCGCTTGAGTCCACCTGCGGAATCTCTGTTTTTAAGTCGAACTGATTGGCAGCCTAATTATGTTTGCAAGATCCTTTTTGCCAAATAACAGAACACCAGCATAGGAATGATTTTTTTTTTTTTTTTATTCACAGTTCTGGGAATTAGGGCAGGAAATCTGGGCAGTGGGGCTGTGGGGAGTAGGACTCAGCCCACGGCAGCCACTGTACCACGGAAGAAGCCATAGATGGCATGTGAACGAATGTGCGGGGGCCATATTCCAATAAAACTTTATTTACAAAAACAGTGGTGAGCAGGATTTGGCCAATGGCTGCTATGGCTTGCTGACTCCTGGTCCCAAAAGGGTTGCCGGCAGCTGCTGAAACCATGAGAGCCCGTGACGGGAGACCTGATGGCAGACGGCTCTAGCTGACCGCACCCCGCCCACTGACAGTGGAGGGGACACACCAGCCCTCAAGTGCCTTCCCCCTCTGAAGCAGTCTCGCTGAAAAACTTGACCTCAAACCAATCAGGTCTAATGAGAAATACAGAGTGTGGAAAAACATCCGCAAAGTCTGGGATGTTGGAAAGTCTGTAAGAGCCACGAGCTCGTTCCTCCAACAAATTAATGGCAAGAATGACGGGGAGCTTAGTGATCAAAAGGGGGGCTCAGGCACAGAGCAGCAGTGCCCGTGGGAGCTCTGTGGGGGTGTAGACGTGAAGAAGCCGCCCCAAACCCATCTGGGGGGGCACGCGGGAAAATGTGATGACGTGTCTGCCGGCAGAATGGTGTGTGTCTGGGGCTTGCCTGAAAGTCATCCGGCTACAGTGCACGGTCTTAACGGGCGGGCCGGGCGTGGGGGTGGGGTGGCGGTGCTGGGAGTTTAGGGGGAGTCAGGCCCACCCTGTTAGAGGACCCCAGGGGAACAAGGATCCACGTGGGGGCCGGGAACTTCCCCCGGACCAGCAAGTGTTTGTGAGTGGGGCCGGCGTGTGTCTCAGAGACCCCTTCCCTCCATATGGCCCCGAGGGGTGCTGTTCCCACTCCCAGGGATGCCCGCTGGCTCCTGAGGCTAGTGACCATCCCTGGGGCCTGTGCGGTGGGCCTCTAGGCCCCTCACTAGCTAGGGTCCGAGGCAGGCCCTGCCCCGCCTGGCGCTGGGGTCCGAGGGTCTGATGCTGGGGTCCGAGGGTCTGATGCTGGGGTCCGAGGCAGGCTCGCCACCGGTGCTCTGGCCTCCGGCAGCCTCTGCTCTTCTGGGAGCGGCCCGGACGCTGTGGGACCTTGTCGCACTCCCCCTGGGTCCCCTTGGGTGTGAGGCCCTGGCCCAGCCCGGGTTAGAGCCCGACTGTGGACGGGGACGCCAGCTTCCGTGTCCCCCACCCCATGGTGTCGCCTGCAGGGACGGGTGCTTTGTGCTTCCCTGGCCTTGTCTCTCGCGGAGCGGGCCAGG
>JAPYYM010003693.1:0-10867 GCA_028534135.1 Potos flavus
TTTTTCTGTTTGGCAAACGATGGGCCCCTTTATACCAGGAAAGGAAACCAGGGCTCTGGGCGGAGGAAGCTGCCAAGGGCAGGCACTGGCATGAGTGTGCACTTCCCTCCCACCCGTCTTGCTGCTCCCACGTGGACATGGGGGCACACGTCCTCCTCTCTCCCGGCTCCAGGCCTGGGGCCCCATCTTATTGCCTGAAGGGTGGTCGCTCTGCATGGGCATTTGACAGTCCGTGGGTGAATCAGAAGCCCGTCCTTTCCCGTGTCATTGCCGTGGCGTGGTCAGCGGCGAAACAGTCCCCAAAGATGCCCGGGTCCGAATCCTGGGAACCTGGGACTCGCCTAGGGTGTGTGGCATTAAGGTCGCTCACCAGCCGCCCTGGAGATGGGGAGATTGTCCTGGATTACCCAGTGGGACCAGCGTCATCCCAGGGTCCTTAAGAAGAAGGGGGCAGAGAGTCCGCGCCAGAGCCACGTGATGGGGCCGGGGGGGGGGCCGAATGGCCATCAGCGGCTTTGAAGGTGGAGGGAGGGCCACGGGCCAAGGGCTGCGGGTGGATTCCAGAGGCTGGAAAAGGCAGGGACACGGCTTCTCTGCGGAGGGGGTGGCAGGAGTGCAGCCCTGCCCGCACCTTGGTTTGAGCCCGGCGAGCCGTGAGAACTGTGAGCTCTCTTGTTTGGGGTTTCAGCCGTGAAATGTGTGTTGATGCGTAACTTACAGCAGCCGCAGGAAACCAGCACGTGTGGGACGGGAGTGCTGTCCCAAGGAAGCACCAGGGGCGACTTGTGTCTTCTCTACATGGTGTCATTTCTTAATCTGTGTTTTGACCCTTTCTGGCTTCTCAGTGACTTAGGCTCTGTCTCTGCCCAGGACCACTTTCCCCAGGTATAAATCACCAATTCCCAGGGAACGAATTTTGGGTAATGGATGTCTCTGCTTTGCCTCGTAACTATTAGAGGAGAGCTCCGCGGCCTCCACGGCCTCGCGCCCGGGGCCGGTGGCAGGTGCTCCCGGGGCGTCCGGGAGCACAGTCGGTGGAGGCCAGCCACCCCCTCGCCCCCGGCCCCAACCGAGTGGCAGGGCCAGTTCCAAACAGGGCTGTGAGATAAACACCTGCCCCCTTCCTGGCTCCCCGCTCTCCAGCCACCCCTAAACCCTGTCCCGGGTCCCCAGTTCCCCTTCCCCTGCAGGCTGCCGGTGGCTGCGAACCCGCAGTTCTGGAAGGTGTTGGGAGAGCCGCGGGGAGCAGGGAGGGCCTTCTGCAGAGGGAGCTCCGTGTCATGGGCATGTGTGTGTTTTGAGAGGAAGCCAAGTTCTGTCCTTTCAGATGATACAATAGCTTATTTGCAAAAACCTGGCCTGACCTCGCGGTCACGATGGCCCAGGGTACTGCAGAGCTCGGCTTGTGGCCATGGCTCCGTAGGTGGCTGGAAACCAGCCCCGCCGTTCTTACTTTATACCTTTTAAAATCATTACTTTTTTTTTTTTTACACCCAAACTGATGCTCATTCTGGATCTTGGCTTTCCTCCATCTCCGGCTCCCTGTGCCGACTGCCAGGCTGGCATCGCTGTCCTTTCCATCAGCGAAAGCAAAGCATGTGGACCTTTATTGAAGGTGGCGTTCGGGCAGGCACATCAGTCACGAAGGGGACTTTTCACAGGTGTCTTGGACTCAGGAGCTTCTCACCTAAAATCCACGAGACCGACAGGGGCGTAACCGTTTTAAAGTAGAAACATTAAGGGAACGCATCGGAGAAAAATGACGTTTTTATCGTCGTCAAGGATCTACCTTGAGCTGCCTCTCTCTTCACCTTCCTGTCTCGGGATTTGGGGAGAGGCTCTGGGATATTGGTTCAATGCGCTCCGAGCATCTCGGCTGCTATTTTGATTTCAGTGAATGCCAAGTCCTTGCTAGGGGAGGTCAGGGAGCATTCCTGCTGCGGGCTCCTCTCAGCTCCCTTTCTTTCGAGCGTTAGCTGATTTTGTGTGTCTTCGAATCTCTGCTGACGGCATTTAAAGGGTGTGCTGGTTGTGCTTCTGCCCCCAGCTCTGTCCAGGTAGAATGAGAGTAAGTCACCCGCCCAAAGTCCCCAGACCCACAAAAGGGCACCTGGCATTCTCCGTGCTCAGAATCCCGTAGCCAGGAGGACTTCGTGGAGCACGGCTCTCTGGTCTACCAAGGGGGCTGGTTCTCTGCTCCTCCTGCCCCCATGGGACGCCAGGTCCCCAAGGTCCCCAAGCGAGAAGCGTTCAAGGTCATGCATCTTGCAGACTCAAGGACAGGAGGAAGATCCCCATCAGGGCGTGCAGCCCTCGCCAGGCCCTGGCATCGCTGCTGGCCCTCGGCCCGGACACCCGAGCTCCCTTTGTCACCCTGCTGTCACTCATCCTGCCTCCGGCTCCCTGCCCGTCCCCTGCCTCCATCCGCCGGAGTCCTCTCCGCCTGGATTCTTCGGGGGCACGCGCTCTGGTCTCCACCCTCTTCTTTTAAATGAATTTTTATTCTTTAGAGGGTTTTAGGTTACCAGAAAAAGAGCAGAAAGTGCAGAGAGTGTCTCTACGCCCCTCTCCAGGTGCCACTAGTACTAGTATTTTTCATCACAGTCAAGGAGAGACAGCATGGTTCCCACTCAGGCCATTTTGAAGCGTGCAGTTTTGTGGCATTGGGACCGTTCACGTCCTTGTGCACGCGTGGGTCTCATGCACCTGGGAACTTTTCATCCTCTTTACCCTGCCCTCCTCCGCCCACTCAGCTTCCCCGTGTGCTGCTCTGTGTCACGCCATTGCCTCTTCCTGGACCAGTGCCCTGTTCTGGGGACTTGTCTATCTCCAAATTTCCTCTTTTTAAAGGACACCAGCCACACTAGATTTGGGCCACTCTAATGGCCTAATTCCAACGTAATCACCCCTGTAAAGACCTCTCTCTGAATACGGCCACATTCCGATGTGCTGGGGTCGGAGCTTCAACATAGGATTTGGGGGTGGGGAGAAGACACGCACTTGGGCTCATTAACACCTGGGCAAATACGCTGATGCCGCGGCAGAAGGCAAGACCCCGGTCATCCCAGTGGGGCATCTTTGCTTTTTTGTTAAGATAGGCGCAGAAGATAGGAGAAAACACACAAAGGGTTTCAGATCCTGTGATTTCAGGCACTCGTCTTCTTCTTTGTACTTCTCTGAGCTTGGTGCCTAATTTACAAAAAAAAAAAGCATTCAAAAATAGGTCAAGGACCCTCTCTGGGCGTGTAGTCTGGTAGAGAGCAGGGATGGGGACCGGGTTTCATGTCAGTGAGGTCGGCTCACAGAGGAGCAGTTGTGTTTAGAGAATTAAGTGGAAAGTGTCCGAAGAGGGTGACTATTTGTGGGGGGTGTTTGCCAGACGCCCCCCAGGGCACAGCCTTCTGCAGGACACCCTGGGGGGCAGGGCCGGAGCTGGGGGGACTGTCCCTGCCCACCCAGGTGGTGGGGGTGGGGTGGGCGCCGAACTCTGAGCACAGAGGACAAGGGTCTTAGGAGCCAAGTTTCTCTGCTCACTGAGTGACCTGAACGCTTGGAACTCATTTTCTCATTTGCGAAACTTCGCATTTCGGAGGACGCATCGGCCAGAGTCTTGGGGTGGGAGAGTGTGCGATGGGTGTCGGGTGTGCGGGAAAAGGCCCGATTGTGAGTGCTTGTGTTTTGGGATGCCCTTCAAATCTTCTAGCACATTCTGATTATCCTCCACGGTGGCAAACGTCTTCACTGAAAGACGGTTTGGTTTTTAGACTCGGCTGAGAGTGGTTTGCAGCCCAGACTGGATTAAGGAAGGAAGGCATGGGCGGCGCTGAGGAAGCTGGGGCCCCAGCCTCGCCTACCAGCCCCTGTGATGTGACTGGTCCCAGCCGAGCTGCCCTTAATGCAAAACGGACACCAGACTCTAGAGGCTGGGGGGACCTGGGGCAGCTCGTCAGGAACCGTTTCCGTAGGGATTACGTGCCGAAACGATACTGTTTGGGAAATAAGGAGTGAAATGAAAGTGTGGTACCAAAATTAATCTTCCTCCTTCCTGTTTACTTTTTAAAACGTGGCTGGGAGGATATTTGCAATTTGAAATCACATATGTAGGTGGTAGAATTATATTTCTGACGGGCAGCGCTGGTCTGGAAAGAAGAGACTCATTTTCCTGTATGGCTCATGAAGGACCGTGCCACTCTGGAATGATTCTTGAAGGCTGAAAATATTCGGACAACAGAATCATCACTAGAATAACAATATCGTTTTTCTAGATGGTTAGTTGCACAGACAACGTGATATGTAGGGCACGCAATTTTTTTAAAAGAATTTCATACCGAGGTCGACAGGGGCTGGGGTGCCCCTCGAAGGTCAGAGAGCAGGACCAGTGGGGGAAGATAAGGGGTGGGCACCCGCCTTGACCTGGGGAGGCCAGCAAGGCTTCCCGGAGAGGCTGGCCTGGAGGCAGTTTGGGTGGAGAGGGGCCGAGTATCCAGAAGGAGGTCTGAGCCAGGGCTCTGCTGCCTGCAGCCCATGGGCCAAATCAAGCCTTCTCCTTGTTTTCTAGTCTTTGGGCTAAGGATGGATTTTATATTTTTAAATGGTCGAAAAAAAACGAAAAGGAGAATTTTTTGTGAGACATGGAGACTTGTGAGATTCAGGGGGAGTGTCCATTAATGAAGTCTCACTGGGTCACAGACACACCTACGGGCTCCCGTCTGCGGCCGCTGTCATGCTGTGGGACCGACGGCTGCGGAGCCCGACGATTACTGTCCGGGCCTCGGAACCAGCTTGCCACTCCCCCCCCCACCCCGGGCCGAGGGGTCCCTGAAAGTGTTGGCATGGGGGGAGCCTGCGAGGGGTGAATTCAGGACAGCCGGTGGATTCGGGCCCTGGGTGCGGCCAAGCGCAGACGCACGTCCTCGGCTTGTGGCTGAGGCGGCGAGGGTCCCAGAACCGTGATGTTCCAGGCAATGCCGATGTTGGGAACCCCAGTCATTCAGGAGGAGGGCGTGATGGATCTTTCTCGGTAAAGAGGCAGACAAGGGAGGGGTGCCTTTGAGGCCGGCAGGAAGCCGTTAGAAGAATCTTGTGCTTGGGAGAATTAGTGACTTTCTGGGGAGCCCTGAGAACAGAGCTGAGAGCACAGGAGGGGCCCCCAGAGAGCCAGGGGGCTGAGGATCCGGCATGGAGCCCCCCGGCCTCGGACACTAAAGGGCACCCTGAGCCCTCCCCTCTACCCCACGAGCCCGTGCAAACCCTCGAGCAGAAAGAGCCTCCCTCAGGAACATCCCAAACCAGCTCTGGGTTTGGGGAGAAATGCAGAAGGTTCAAAGAGCAATGCAGTATACCTGGTCGATGATTCAAAAACTTGTCATCCTGTGGTGAAATAGACGTGGTTTAAAATGTGCCATCTTACTAAGTGGCATTAGAGACCTTCACACCGCTGTGGGACCGTCACCGCCGTCCGTGTCCAGACCGTTGTCGTCGTCCCAAACTGAAACTTTGGCGCCCAAAACACTAACTCCCCATCCCTCCCCTCCGCCAGCCCCTGGCACCCAGCCCCCCATCCTACGTTCTCTCTCTGTGAATCTGACGACTCCAGGGGCCTCGTGGACGTGGAATCCTACACTCTTTGTCTTTTTGTGAGTGGCTGACCTCACTGGGCACAGTGTCCTCGAGGTCCACCCGTGTGGCCGGTGGCCGGGTGTCCTTCCTTCTTAAGGCTAAATAATATCCCACCGTGTGGACGGACCACGTTTAGTTCGTCCGTCCATCATCAACGATGTTATCGTATTGGCTCTCACCTTCATTTCTTTCTTTCAAGGAGGGGAGGCGACGTCCCTCTGCAGGTGCCCCTGGCCCGGCCCTGCCCCATGTGGCTGGCCTGCACCTGCCCTGCGAGGGCCGGGTCTCGGACCCGCACCATCTCTGGCCGGGGCAGCAGGGTCTGTGCACACGAGCTCACACCCGTGGCTCCCAGGAGTTCTGTATGTGTACTGGATCGAATCCTTCGGTTTCATGTGTACTTTTTTATTTTTATTTATTTACTTTTTAAGCTTTTTATTTATTTAAGTGATCTCAACACCCCACGTGGGGCTCAAACTCATGACCCTGAGATCAAGAGTCACCCGGTCCTCCGACTGAGCCGGCGAGGTGCCCCTTTCGTTTATTTTTTTGAAGAACGAGATGAGATGACCCTTCCTGTGTAGGGATGTCGTGTCGGGACATCAGGCTGGGCCTGGGGGTGGAGGAGGCCGGGAAGGATGGGATGGAGGAAGGAGGACACTCTCCGGAAAGCACGGCGGAGGGATGAGAAGTTCAGGAAGGGAGGGCTCGTTGGCACAGACAGAGGGATAAAAACTGAGCAAAGAGAGGTCTGGAAGTTTTATGAGATCGCCGTGGGGGAGCAGAGTGCCTGTGATAGGTGGTTTGGCCCCTGGGGGACGTTGGCCATGCCTGGAGTCTTAATGGGAAGGGCCCTGCTGGTGGCATCCAGTGGGTGGAGACCGGGGTGGCCTCCAGCACCGAGAACGACCCGGCCCCAAACGTCCACGGTGCCACGTGGCCTCGCGCTAGCAGGACCGGTCCCGGTAGTTGGTGAACCTCCATCCATCTTGGCTTACTGGTGTGAGGCAGGACGCAGCACCAAGGACACCTGGCTCAAGCCCATGACCTTGGCCTGACGCCCCCTGTGTCTTTCTCCCCCAGCCACGTCTGGACGAGCCCCGCCTGGGCCGAAGCGTGCAGAGGATGGAAACACTCCCCTGGCAATGTCTCTGGGCCGTCTCCTTCGCCGGGCCTCCTCCAAAGCCTCAGACCTCCTGACCCTCACCCCGGGCGGCAGTGGCGGGCCCCCCTCCGTCCTGGATGGGGAGATCATCTACTCCAAGAACAATGTCTGCGTGCACCCACCCGAGGGGCTGCAGGGGCTGGGGGAGCACCACCCAGGTGAGCCCAGGAGATGGGAGGGCCTGGGCGGAGGGGCTCGCTTTGCTCTCTAAAGTAACCAAGCCCCAGCTTTGGAAAGATTTTGGGCCACTTCCCCATTTGTCCTAATTTCCCCATCTTCGAAGGAGCCGGTGACCTTTAACTCGTACACATGGGGTGGGACGGTTTATGGGGAATCAGCCTCAGAAGAAGACATTAGGTCACTCCCGGCTGCTGGGAGCAGGGAGCCTGCAGGCAGGGAAGCGGGCAGCCCTCCTCTGTGGGCGCGGGCCGGTACCCGCAGGCCCCCCGACTGTGGCGGGACCACACCCCTCGAGCTGGGCCTGGTGGTTGCGTCCCTGCCCGCTGCCCGGAAGGCTGCGATGAGAACCAGGTGGACCGTAGGACGGGCCCCGGAAATCACCAGTCCTGTCTCCACCTGTCCTCTAGCCCCACGGTTCTGGAATTAGGGCGGAAAACATCAGCTGGAGTCTGCAGCTGGGAGATGGAGGGACCGTGGATTCGTTCCCCAGGGGCCGTGCCCGGGACACACCAGCGCCAGGGCCTTCGTGAGCCTGGGCTGGACACTTCCCCTGTGGTGACAGCAGCTTTGGGATCTTGTGCCAAGTCACAGACAAAGCAGCTGCCTCTTTCTCGGGGGCTCAGGCTATCCTGAGCCCTGCGGCGGTGGCGGGCTGCCCGATGCACGGCGGGGCCGGGTCGGAGCACCGAGCAAAGCAGTCGCTTCTCTTTGGGTACCCGACCGTGGCCGTCCTCGGGCCGGGGGCAGATCTGAGGCTGTTAGATCTGGCCATAGCGGCAGGCACTGACCTGCCTCAGCCCCGCTTGCCCCCCGTGGAAGGGACGGAATGATGGGTTAGTGATACCCAAGTCCTGCGTGGTCGTTTGTCGTTTGTGCGAACGGCTTGCAATAAGTACATCGATTGCTTTATCTTATTTGTATGTTAACCTCATGAGCGTGCCCGGAAGCCCCGGGCAGGCCTCTTTTTTGGACGAGGAGGCTGGCGCTCAGAGAGGCTGGGCCATTCCCAACGCTAGCCCAGGGCAGAGGTGGGACCAGGGCAGGCTCTGGGCAATTCTCATTTTTCCCGCGGCCTCCCCAGGCTGCTGGGGGACGCTCGGGGCTCCCCAGGGCACCTGCAGCAGGCTGTGGCCCGTGGACTCCCCGCACGGACTGTGGCCCCACGCCAGCTGTCAGAACGTCTCAAAGTTATAAATTACAATCAGGCCCGAGCACTTTGCTGTATGCAAATTTTGTGTCCACAAGATACTGAATAAATTAATTAAAAGACAAAAAGCTTAAATTACGTTAACGAACTGGTCCTGCCTCGGTAAGGCTATCTTTGTAGCCCCCCCAACGGTCAGGTGCAAGTCGGAATCATCAGCCCCCACTGGTTCCAAAGCAGGAGTCCAGCTCCAGCCCTGCCCCTTCCTGCACCCACGTGTGAACACCCCAGCCCGCCCGTCCACAGCCCCGGCAGCTCAGGAACAGGCCCCAGAAGCCGACTCTGGGCCGTGTAGACAGGGAATGCCAGGGTCCTGCATTCCCCTGCAGTGTGCTCCGCGTGGTGCATGGCCGTGACCCCGGACCATGGGGCCAACTCTGGGGGTTCGAGGAGGAGACACAGGTTCTAGGGCTGGGTCTGAGCGTGTCGCTCTTCCGGTCTCAATCAGAAAGAACAGCACAACCTCGGATGAGCTTCGTGGTAATGCCGTCCTGATGGAAGGCCCGGGGTTGGGGGGGGGCGGGAGCAGAGGCCTGGGGCTCCCTTCCCGGGCCCCAAGCCGCAGGATCAGAGGGTGTGGAAACGCGTGGCCTTCCCTGCACCTTGCTGTTATCTCCGAGTGTCCCCCCCTCTTCTGGAAACGGGAGCGAGGCTCAGGAGACTCTGGTGCGGGTTCCCAGAGCCCCGAGGGATGGGACGGCCCAGCTCCCGCCCCGGGGGCTTTCTAGAGCGGAGACCAGGAGGCCTGGGCCGCCGGCATGATCGGCCCAGGGATCAGGACATCCTGAAGTGGCAGGGAATGCCGCCTTCCCCGCAGACCGAGCATTCAGGGGCCCACCCGCTGGCTGCCGCCTCCGAACGGGACCGCTCTTCTCCGGCCCCGTCCGCGGTCTGGTGCCCGACATCGGGGACGGCCCCTTCTTCGGGACAGCTGCAGTAAAGAAGACACACCGAGACCCCGACTGGCCGGAAGACGCCCAAACACCCCTCTTTGGATTTACTTTGTATGAAACAGAAATAAAACCCGCAGCTTCCATCGCTCCCAGCCGTGGTGAAACGGGGCTCCTGGGCCCCTGGGCTCAGCCAGACCTGGAGGCTGGCTGTGGGCGGGAAAGCTCCGAGGCCCCGGACTGTGGCCGGGGGAGGGCTCTGGGCTGGAGGAGGGCTCCCAGGGCGTGGAAAAGCGACGACAGGCCACTGCCTGGGAGCCCGGTGCCCCCGAATGGGCTAAGTGCCCCCCGGCTTCCACTCACCCGAGCCCGACTGCATCCCCGGCCGCACTGCGCTCGGGGTCAGGCGGTGTCTGAAGCCGGCTCTGGCCCCAGGGCGGGGCCTCGACCAGGAGCCAGACAGACGCACCGCCGTCCCTAACCTGCCTGTCCTCCCGACCCTCCCAGGCTACCTGTGCTTGTACATGGAGAAGGATGAGCTGCTGGGAAGCACCCTCATCCTCGCGTGGGTCCCCAACTCTCGCATCCAGAGGCAGGACGAGGAGGCGCTGCGCTACATCACCCCCGAGAGCTCGCCCGTGCGCAAGGCGCCCCGCCCGCGGGCCCGGCGCGCCCAGAGCCTGGGGACCCCCCACCAGCCCTCCCCTACGGAGCTCAGGCCCGCCCTGACCCCCAGAGACGAGGATGCCGTGCACGTCAGCCCTTCCCCGCCTTCCGAGGACAGGGAGAAGCTGGCCCAGGGCTTGGGGGTGGCCCCACCGCCCGCCCACAGCGACTCTGGGATCCTGTCGGCAGTCAGTTCACAGGACGGGGCGGACGAGGGCCGGGAGCCGCGGCCCGAGGCCAGCGAGGAGGAGGGCTCGCTGGAGCTGTCGGCCGACGGCGTGAGTAGGGACAGCTCCTTCGACTCGGACTCCGATGCCTTCTCCTCGCCTTTCTGCCTCTCGCCCATCAGCGCCGCCCTCGTGGACAGCGGCAGCTCCGTGTTCCTGGACAGCGAGAGCGGGTGAGTCCTGAGTCCGACCCCCAAGGCCTGCCCCGTGCCTCGTGGGGGCGATTGCGTGTGTCCGGGCTCCGCTCCCTGAGTGCGGCGGGCGGCCCGCGTCTCCCCCTGCCAGCCTCCGGCTCTCCCCACGCCAGGGCCTCGGCCCCGTGTCCCATCACTGATGCTGCCCAAGGCGATGGTGAAGGACCTGCAGTGGGGGTTCCGCCTTCTCTCCCCTTCCCTTCCCCTCGGCGGCCTCACCTACAGGTCTGACCTGCCCCGTAACCCAGACCAAACCCCACGGGGCCAGGCCCTGGGAGTCCTGGTGCCCCAGTTCTCTTCACTGGGGGACAGTAGCTTGCGCCCATCCCACAGACCCCGGGCAGGCTCGGAGACTCCTGGCTAGCGGCATCAGGCCTTTGGGGTTGCAGCCAAGCCAGGCACGTGGCCCAGCCCCCAGCCCCCGGGGGAACCTTAGCCTTTCTGCCCAGACCCTTGGGCTGTAAGAGGCTGGAGCACAGCCCTGGGGACGGAGGGGATGTTGTTGTCATTCTCTCTGTAGCCTGAGAGCCCAGGGGCACCAGATGCTGGCTCCGGCCACACAGGCAGGGGCCGGGGGGCGCGACTTACCCCGCCCTGGGCGCACCCGACGGGGGAGGGTTGTCACAGCGCCTAGCGGCCACCACGCACCCTCATTAGGGAGCCGCAGGGCATGGCAGGGGAGGCCGTGCGCAAGGCTCAGGAACAGCGGGCTTGCACTAACC
>JAPYYM010003694.1:0-10867 GCA_028534135.1 Potos flavus
ATATATATATATATAATGGAATACTATGCAGCCATCAAGAGAAATGAAATCTTGCAATGACGTGGATGGAACTAGAGGGTATTATGCTAAGTGAAATAAGTCAATCAGAGAAAGACAATTATATGATCTCTCTGATATGAAAAATTTGAGAGGCAGGGTGGGGGATCATCGGGGGTGGGGGAGGGAAATGAAACAAGATGGGATCAGGAAGGAGACAAAACATAAGAGACTCCTAAACCCACAAAACAAACTGAAGGTGGCTGGGGGGTCGGGAAGGTAGGGATAGGGTGGCTGGGTTATGGACATTGGGGAGGGTATGTGCTATGGTAAGTGCTGTGAAAGGTGTAAGCCTGATGATTCACAGACATGTACCCTGGGGCAAATAATACATTATATGTTAATAAAAAAATTAAAAATATATAAATAAATAAAGAAGAGCTTAGGACAAGGATGACTGCATGGAAAAAAAATCATGCAAATTTCATGGCAAAGAATTTATATTCATTTGCTAGATAAATCTAATACAAAGTTTACTGTTTCATAAAATATGAAATTGTTAACTGCCAAGATTATTTGCATATGCAAACGAGTCAGAGTTGACCTACATGGCATTCTGCTAATTCGACATTCTACTAAGGACGCTGAAAACAAGAAAGTTCATATAATAGATTTTTTTTTCTTCAGTATCAGAACTCTTGGCTTTTTGTTTTGCTTTATCTGGGGCCGCATAAACTGAATTTAACAGCTACTTTCTTTCCCTATATAGTCAAGGGGCCTTTGTCAGATGCCTGTGAAGATTCTTACCTGTCTATCCTGTTACCCTGGACGAGGAGTCAGGGCTGTGAAAAGCATAATAAAGGATTTATAACATTTTTTTGCCTATAAGATATGGAACTTCCTTTATAACACAAAAGTTAAAAATCTGTCTTTTGGACACTGAACTTCCAAAAATATTTTTGGATTATATAACATACAAAAGTAGGTGAATAGTAGAAAAAGATTTTTCTAAACTTTTTTATCTTTACAGTTTTTCACCACATGTAGATGATAAAAAGACAAGTCACTTTTTAAGGGTAAAGTCTGATCCAGATCATATAAGTGCTTTAGGCAAATAATGTCAACTCTGTGTAAGGAAATTTAAAGTTTTGGGAAATAAATTGGGAAAAGCCTATAGTCAGACGGTAAAGAATTCAGACTGCGTTGGAGCTTGTGCAATGATTTTTAATAAATAAAAATAAAAAATTGTACAAATACATAAATAATGATATTAGTAGGTGGCACATGTTGGTCAGTTGTTACATAAACTAACAATTAGTATTTGACATGTGTTAACTTGTTAAAAATTCAGGCCATGTGAATTAATTACACCCACTATCTACATTTCACAGGAACAAAAAATAATTCAGGGCTTAAAGAAGCTAATTAACGTCTTCAGGGTCATCTTTCCAGTTCTTTTTTTTTTTTTTTTAAGATTTATTTATTTATTTATTTATTTGACAGAGAGAGAGAGAGAGATCACAAGTAGGCAGAGAGGCAGGCAGAGAGAGAGGGGGAAGCAGGCTCTCCGCTGAGCAGAGAGCCCGATGCGGGGCTGGATCCCAGGACCCTGAGATATGACCTGAGCCGAAGGCAGACGCTTAACCATCTGAGCCACCCAGGCACCCCATCTTTCCAGTTCTTGACCACTGGAATCTGCTCTGACTCCAGAGATGGTTCTCCTAGCCATTATGCTATATTTCTTTGCAAGTAGCATAAAAGAGGTATTTTTGGGTGTGTATGACCACAGTGCTCAAGAGCAAAGAATAATTTCCCACCCCATAGTCTATAGCAATTTCACTCACAAAGGGGCTCTCAAAATTTGATGTGTGTCACTGAAAACACATCAATAAAATGGGCATTTCTTCTAGTAGAGAATTTTAATAAAGTACTTTCATTTGTAGGATAATTTACATTATGGAATGAAGTGGGGGAAATTCTTCAAAAATTAGTATTTTTGCACTCTCCAAAATTAAGCTGACATTTATTTCAAATACGATGTTCAGGCATTATAAAATGAAACCTCACTCAACTTTGAAAGAGCAAAGATAAGGCTATTTAACAGATCCTGAAAGCCACTGGCCACTTCTTGGTTCTCCAGTGACTGATTTACAGTTATGCATAGTTACATACCACATACTCTCAAAAACTGAAAGCATCAGAAATCGCCTGCTCCACGGTCTTTGTTTAATAGATGGGGAAACCAAGATTAAAGAGGTTAAGGACTCACTTTACTGAGCTGAGTCCCTGCCACCCTCAAGGGTCTACCACAAGCTACCCCCTTATGAAGAAAGCAGCCCCAGGGCATTCCCTCTGTACCCAGGCTTTGAGTCATGTGACCAGCTATCAAGGTATAGAGGCAGGGTCTTCTATTCCCTTTCTTCCTCGTGTGCTTTACCACAAACGCCCAAGGTAGAACTTGAACTTATACTCAAAGCCAAAAAAGTCTAAGTCTTTAGACTCAGATCATATATACTGTTTATATTATTGGCTTGTCCTGGGGCTCCTGCTGTCTATCTTATTCAGAACCCAAATCTTCTTATTTCCAATCCAGTGATTTTAATTTCAAGAGGATGAAGCACAGTTTTATCCTAAAGTTCTACTTTCAAAATCAAAACATATTAAACTTAAAGTTAAAATCATAACAGGTGCTTGGTATTATGACAAAGCTGTACTAGCCAATCTGTAGGGGAAAAAAGACCATTTAACAAGTGGCCCCGGAACAATATATTATCCAGACAGAAAACATAAAATTAGATTCCTACCTCATATCATAAAACTAAATAAGCAAGAATTTAAAAATTTTAGAAGTAAACATAAAAAAATATTTTTATGCCCTTATTATTCGGGAAGGATTTCTCACAAGATAAGAAATGAAAAACATAAAGGATAAAATTGTTGAAGTTGACAACATCACAATTTAGAACTTATACTCATCAAAAAAAAAAAAAAC
The DNA here is from genome assembly GCA_028534135.1 of Potos flavus. Taxonomy (NCBI): domain Eukaryota; kingdom Metazoa; phylum Chordata; class Mammalia; order Carnivora; family Procyonidae; genus Potos; species Potos flavus. The sequence goes on from JAPYYM010003694.1 coordinate 2,990, forward strand.
AAAAACAAGCGGAAAAAACAATTTACAGACAGGGAGAAGATCTTTGCAACACTTGTAGCTGACAAATAGTTACTATAAAGAATATATAAATGTCTTATGCAGCCCCATATAAAAAGGTAGCAGCAAAATAGATACGTGGCAAAAGATATAAAGGCAAGGTATAAAAGCAAAAGAGGGTCAGAGAGAAAAAAATGTGAAAAAGTCCAGTATTTCCAAGGGTTGATACGGATGTGGAAGAATGAGAACTCTTTATACTGCTGCTGGGGATGTGGAAATGACACAGCTATTTTGGAGAACAATTTGACAATAATATAGGCAAAAATCTGCACACTCTACAACTGAGCATTCCATTCCAACGTATACCTTAGGCAGAGCTTCTCCATCAGGCCACTGAAGCAAATGACTTTTGGTTGTGGCTCAGATATCAATCCACTCAGCTCTAGGAGCAGCTGAGGGCTGGTGGGGGGTAGGGGAATAGGGCCAGTTGCCGCAGCTGTGAATGGCCTGCAAAAATATTATTTTTCATATACGCCATAACTCAGAAAGGATCATGAAAGCATTGCCCAGAAAAACTCCTGCACCTTTGTAGCAGGGCTCATGCACCTGAGTATTCATGGCATTACTGTAAATCATAGCCACCAACCAACCCCAAACCCACAAAAAGGAAACTACCTAAATACTCGCTAACTAAAATGAACCGTACTACATTCACACAACAGAATACTTTACTGCATGAAAATGAGTGAACCATCCTTATGTATAACATTAGGGATGAATTACAACCATATGTTTAGCAGACAAAAAGTGTTAGCAGCATACTCTAGTATTCCGTTCTTTATATAAAGCTGAAACACGTAAATACAACTTACGGGAAAACATGTCAGAATACTCAGTACTATACACTGCTTGAAGACATATTCATACATAGAGAAGATATGAAAAGTTCATGGGACTAATTTACGGGCTAAGGTGATGGTTTCTGCCAGTGGGAGAGCGAGGGAATGCTACACAAAGGGCAACAATTGTGGTGGCCATAAAAATAAACCCAATCAATACCTTATTTTATTATTCTTTATACCTTTTTATTTGTCTTTCAAGTTGCATGATACTTTTTGTTTTTTTAAGAAAGAGAGGGAGAGAGATCAAGCGGAGGAGGGGCAGAAGAACAGGGAGAGAACGGAGCCGGACGTGGGGCTCAATCTCAAGACCCTGAGATCATGACGTGAGCCGAAACCAAGAGTCAGATGCTAAACTGACTGAGCCACCCAGGCGCCCAAGTTGCATGATACATTTTTAAAAATAGAACCAGTCAAGCTATTTGCTAATAAATGTTTATATAATGAATGGAGAATTATGCATCCCAAACACGAGAGTTTCCGAGATGATGCGAACATCTAAGTAGAAAGTCACATGGACATCTACCCATCTGTTCAAAACCAAGAGTCCCCTGCCTGCAAGTTCCCACTCTGTGCGCAGCCTTGTTTTCTATCTTCTTCTTTCTCTGCTCTTCTGGTTCTCCTCTCCTGTGTCTCAGCTTCAAACCAATTTACTAGACCCTTCTCCCAGTCTCTTTAAACCAGCCACAACAATAAGAATAGCTCATATTGAGGGAGGCCTCACCGTGAGCCAGGCCCCATTCTCAGTGCTTCAGATGCTATCTTGTCGAATCTTCACACCAATTCTGCAAAGCAGTGACCACAAGGATTCTTGTTTACAGGTGGGGAAAGAAGAACTTACGAAGGCTGAGAAATGAGTCCATGGACACAGAAGGAAAATAGAGGACCCCCGATCCCAACCCACATACTAAGTCTAAATGGCATAATGCTATCAACTCTGTTATTCCACTTTCCATAATAGGCATGCAAAATATCATAAATATTGTATATTTACGTTAAAGGCGTGTAAATTCCTCAGTTAAGATGAGATAGGCAGATTGAGGGGAGAATTTAGGTTACTTCTAAATTTTGGCTCCATAACAATAATATATTAATGTTACATTTGATGTGAACAGCTCTAGAAGGGAGAATCCTTTATAATAATCAATTTTTAGACAAGGACACAGAGGTTTAGAAGAGGTGAGTCAGTATAACCCAGACTTACAGAGCTGGCAAGCAACACAACGCTCAAACCCAGGTCTTCTCCAGAATCCAAAAGCCCAGGTTCTTAATGACAGTGACATTCCATTTATTGGCTCTGCAGAGTCAACCCCCAATGCCTGCCAACTCTCAAGGTCTTTGGGGGGAAAATCACATTTTATCAAAGAGGATTCTATAAGAAATGCATATGTGCACGTGTATATTTCTCTCTATTCTAGATCTGCATTATTCCTTCGATATACTTACACTGACTTAAAATTGACTACACTCACCAACTTGAATATATTTCGATATAGTTTAAAAGTCTGAGCCCTTGCCTAGTGGGTCCCAGGGGTGTCATGCTCCAAAATGGAATCACCAGAAATGTGGCCATAGTAAGACCAGTTCACTTTTGAACTGAGGAATAGAACATTTTCTCCTGCCATAAACCTATGGGGAATCTTTTTTCATCAACTTTAGCAAAGCTTCTCTGAGAAAGCAGTTTTAAGTATCTGGTGGTATGAAGAAAGACATCCTTTTCTTTCTTTCTCTCTCTCTTTCTTTATCTTTCTTTTTCTTTCTTTCTCTTTCTTTCTCTTTCTTTCTTTTTCTTTCTTTCTTTCTTTCTTTCTTTCTTTCTTTCTTTCTTTCTTTCTTTCTTTCTTTCTTTCTTTCTTTCTTTCCTTCCTTCCTTCCTTCCTTCCTTCCTTCCTTTCCTTCCTTCCTTTTTTCCTTCCTTCCTTCCTTCCTCCCTCCCTCCCTCCCTTTCTTCCTTTCTTTCTTTTTGCTTTTATCTATGTTATTATTTTTATTTTTAGAGAGACAGAGAACATGCATGTCCAAGTTTGGGAGAGAGAGAGGGAGAGAGAGAATCTTTAGCACGGAGCTTCATATGAGGCTCAATCTCAAAACCCTGAGATTATGACTTGAGCTCAAATCAAGAATCAGACACTTGAGCCATCCAGGCGCCCCTAATTCTATCCATTTTAAAACCTAGATGTTCATAAAGAGTTTTCAACAATTTCTCAATGACAAAATACCGTCTTCTCTTTTGCATATCCAAACTAATTTAATATTTTTATCCTCACAAAAAATGTAGGTTGAGAAAAAGGTTTTTTAGACTATATGTGGTTTCTCCTATTAAATGTGTTTAGGAAAATAGTCACCACATACATAGCTCAACAGAGTTAATAATTTTGGAAACCCTAATTCCTAAGGTCAAAAAAGACTATATCATGCTGCCCTTAAAACCAAGTTGTTGGCACTAATTACAATGATATAATGTTCGAAACATCAAGTTTGATATGCTATTTATAAATATACATCAATAGTAAATATATATCAATTCTTCCCAACTCAATAAAACATATAAGTAAAAAGACTGCAATATTTTTACAAATTTGCAAATAGATCTGTCAGTACAACACAGATCAAAATTAGGTAACAACTTCTAAAGCCACTCAGTTAATGAAAAGCAAGATGGAAACATCTGGAAAAGCACATCCTCAGTTCATTTTCCTGCTGTAAAAGTTGAAAATAGGTTGACATTGAGAGTTAAAAGAAAACCTTCCTTGAAAATTTAATAACCATTTGTAAGTTAAAGCAGAAAGGCCCTGGAGAAACACATCCACCTATCAAAGAAAACTTTTAGTGCTCCATGAAGTTGATCTTGCCATGAAACTGTTTCTTGCCTAAGGCACATGATGTAAAAAAAAAAAAAAAAAAAAAAGGCACATTTTTGTGTGTGTGATGAAAAGTCATTTTTAAGGCAGATCTTCCTCCAAGCATTAATAAGGCATTCTATTTACATTATTTTTCACATGTACTCAAGGCACAGCAGGGGAAGGCAACAGTTCTGCAGGTAATGGGGAATGGCAGCTAATCTGGAAAAGATTAAGTTTGTTTTGCATTGACTAGATTTAGTTTCCATTTAAATATGAGCGTTCCCCTGCTGAGATGCGGTGATCTCCCACCATCAGGCAACATGGTGGCTCACACAACACAGAGTCCCACCCAGAAGAGGCTCAGCATCACCCCTTGGTTCTTAGACAGACGTGCATTTACCCATGCCTTAGGATTCTTTATTTTTTTTTTAAAGATTTTATTTATTTATTTGACAGAGAAAGACACAGCGAGAGAGGGAACACAAGCAGAGGGAGTGGGAGAGGGAGAAGCTGGCTTCCCGGCTGAGCAGGGAGACCGATGCGGGGCTCGATCCCAGGACCCTGGGATCATGACCTGAGCGGAAGGCAGACGCTTAATGACTGAGTCACCCAAGCACCCCTATTCTTTAGAATTCATCTTTGCTTGAGGGTTTTCTTTCCCTAAACATGGTATCTTCTGTTGCTTAGACCTGCTCTAAAATACTAAGTTTAAGGGGTGCCTGCGTGGCTCAGGCAAAGCGTCTGCTTTCTGCTCGGGTCATGATCCTGGGGTCCTCGGATCAAGTCCCGCCTCGGGCTCCCTTGTTCCTCTTCCTCTGCCTCACTCTCTCTCTCAAATAAAATAATCTTTAAAAAAAAAAAAAAGAAAAAGGTTGGACGACCCATGGATCTTGGTATTTGTGGGTCTTAGTATCAGTGTTCACCCATCATGGATACACCTCATATTTGTATCTTTCTAAAATTCAGGGTTTTAAAAAGAACCTTGAGAGTAAAACACAAAAAAGCAGCACGCACAAAATATGCACACGTCAGCTTGCACTATGTAGAATTCCACAACAAAACTCCACTGATTTTCTTTTTGTTCCTGTTGGTACAACGATAAATGTGTTTCAGAGTAATTATTCTTAAGTCACAAATGAACATAACATAATACATCATGTTTATTAGAATGTACATGTTAAATACATTTGAAAAGAAAGAAAAATGAAGGACCAAATAATAAATGAATGTGTGCAAATGATTTTCTAAACTTGATGGTCCTGAAGGTGCTTACCTTTAGATTGAAGTACCATATGGCTTCTATAGGTATTATAAGCTTTAATTTGTGGCAAATGATAACTACATGTATTGTAGTGCTCTAGGGTATAATGGCTATTAACTAAGATACAGCAGTCTCTGCTCCATGGAGGATTTAAAAATTTGATGTATCTGTGTATGTGGGGACATCCTACTTTACCCGCCAATAAGAAAAGGACGCTGGCACCTTCATCCTGGCCTTTGCTTGCCCCCTCTTAGCACCAGCAGGAAGCGCCTCTGCTTCACCCAGCACTCCCTTTGGAGAGGGTCAGAGCATGCTCCGGAGTTCCTGGGAGAGGCTGGCTGGGCCTCCTGAGTTTGGGGGAAGTGCATGGAAACACCTGCGTCTTGCGTCTACACTTCCTAAAACGAGTCCTTCCAAAAGGAGGAAGAAGGCTTGCTGGAGCCTCAGTTGCCAACAGGGAAGAGGGAAGACGGCACAGCATGGGGGGCAGGGGGGTGGAAGAAAGGGGCTGCAGGGAGTCACGGTGTCTGTGGCTCCACGGGGCAGCTGCTGGGGGGATGCCCCCCACTGGAGCCCCAAGAAAGAGGATGCTCCACTTGGGGAGGAAGTTAGGGGAGAGGGCAGATGGCAAGAATCAAAAGGAGAGATGATCGTCCTTTTCGGAGAATCCTCATCGAGGGAGGGGGCCTGGGGAAACTGTAAGCAGGCGGGCGCTCTCCCCAGGACCCACCCTCAGACAGCAACAGAGGGAACCAGAGCAGGACCCGAGCAAGATCAAAGACATCTTCCCATCTCTGGAAGGTTGTATAGAATCTTTGCTGCCATCGATTCTCATCTCAGGCACCAGACGAGTTAGGTCTGATAAGGGGCGGGGAAGAGTCAAACACCACCCCCTGCCCCCAAGTCCAAGTTGCCGAAGTAGAAGGAAGGACTGACGAACAAACCAAGCCCCAAACATTGCAAGCCTCAGGAGTCTGGTTTGGAGGTCACAGAGATCAGATCTGAAGCATGTCTGTGATTGGGATTTTAAACTGCACAGGATTTTTTTTTAATATCTCAAAATGACCAGTAGGTTATAGAGTATGCCTAATGTTATTAAGAGAGCCCTACCCAGTGGAAAAGTGAGAGCTGGCACTGCAGTTAGGGGCACTGGCTAGAAACATAAAGTAAACCAACCCACAGATTTTTGACTTTCCAACTAACTAGACTCAAGCACATGCTCTCGGCATGCACAGGGAACTACAGCTACCATCACGAAGCTCTCCCCCTGCCGATTGCTGGGCTGAGTACTTTACGAGTCCATTTAATTCTCATAATAATATATGAGGTAGGTATTGGTATCCCCATTATATAGATGAGAAAACTGAGTCTAGCAATGGGAAGTAGCCTTCTCAAAGGTACAGAGGTAGTATGTTTATAGTCAAAGCCTCGTGCCTCTAAGCATTGGATAGCCAAGTGTCCTGTTAATAATGTACCTTGAGGGGTGCCTGGGTGGCTCAGTTGTTAAGTGTCTGCCTCTGGCTCAGGTCATGATCCCAGGGTCCCGGGATCGAGCCGAGCCCCGCATCTGGCTCCCTGCTCAGCGGGAGGCCTGCTTCTCCCTCTCCCACTCCCCCTGCTTGTGTTCCCTCTCTCGCTGTGTCTCTCTCTGTCAAATATATAAATAAAATCTTTTAAAAAATTAATGTACCTTGAAAGGAATGATCAGAAAACTTATATTTAAGGATGCATACCTGAAGCTGTGAACAACAATAACAAAACACCTGGGGTCCACAGATTAGTAATAATTAGGGAATTTAGAACACAGAATCCCAGAAGTGAAAGCCAAATATTTTTGTAAAGTGTAAGGAATCAAACAAGAAGTGAAGCATGTTACCACTACTAGCAATTTTATGAATGTGTGTTGAATTAAAATGAAATGAAGCCTAGTCTTGAAACTGACTTAACACTAAAACATGAGCTGCCCGTGTGATCAGAAACAACATGCGTGTTCATTCAACCAACAAGTACCACTGAGTGTCTCCTATGTTCCAGGCTCTCTTCTCTAGGCACTTCCCAGGCTCCGAATGCACAAGAGTGAACAAAACAGGTGTGTACCAATCCTCACGGAGCTTACCATATATAACTCTACCATGCCAGGGTTTCATTATCTCATGATAATGAATCCAGAGGTTAATTCCAGAGGTTAACGATTTGCCTAAAGCCACACGTCAAATGTCAGAGCAAAAATCACAATACAGGATTTCTGAATCCTGTCACAGATCTAACTTTGAGGAGATCTGCAATCTTACAAGAAAAAGGATCACTTTCAAGAAAAAGAGATTTCTACTCTTGATTCAATCAAGTTGTTTTTTTTTTTAAATCACATTAATGTTTCAAATAGCCTGGTTAGCCAAGGCACAGCACATGCCTACAAAGAATTTCAGGCTCGCCTATTCTACTTAGTAACTGATGTTTAGTGGTAATACATCATTTCATGCTATACTTTGTTGGTTAATGCGTAATCGATATGCTTCATTATAAGGTTAGTCATAGAAAAACATAAATGACACTTTATACAAAAGTTTATGTGCAGCAACCCCAAACACACCATAGCAACAGAGAGAGACTGATGAAAAAGGTTTGGTTCCTATAGCAACTATCGCCTGGACCATTTGTAAGCCGAACCAGAGCGATGGAAGCAAAATGAGCACTTGAAAAGTCTGCAGTAGGTCCCTTTGTCTATTGCAACATAATGTTAAAATTTATTATTTTTCTTCTATAAGGATAGACTCCCCTTCTATTTGCCATTTTGCAATCTGATTGCTTTTATTGTTTGAGTGAGACTGTTTTTTACGGAGGCTTATACATCTAACATTTACAAAAACAACTGTATTTT
>JAPYYM010003695.1:0-10867 GCA_028534135.1 Potos flavus
GAGCCCTAGGGAAAGCTGGTGCTTTCAGGGCTCATCTGCTTTCTTCCTTAGACCTGGGAGCAAGTCTCTGTCCTTCCTGCTTCACGAAGGAACTAGAAAGATGAGCGGGAACTGACCTCTGTTGGCACTTCTGCACGCACCAGACGCGTTCACAGACACTGCAAGTGTGGGATTAAGATTCAGAGTGAGAGTCCCCTGATTGAACTGCGAGCCGTGAGGAAGGCCGGGCAGCCTTACGTTTGTGCCCTGCTCTGCTCTGGGAGGGAAGCACACAGTCCTGGAGATTTCCAAGGGTTTTGATAGGATAGTCAGAAGTGGACTAAAAGGAGGAGGAGTTTCATTTCTAAAAATCTTTAAAAAACTCACTTTTGGGTATTTGTCCCCAACATACAGGGTACCAGCACACTTGTTTTTTTTCTCCCTCTCTCCTACATAATTCTGCTGTTTTTTCTTTTCTCGAGCCTTCTGGTCAGCTGCTCTGCGTGCTCTTCTGCACGGGCTGCTGAGGTCCTCACTGGCTTTCCGAGAAGTGGGCTGTGGCTTCTCTCTTCTACGTCCTTGGGGACAAAAAGGCAGAGTTTACTCTGCCAGTGGGAAGGTTGGGCCGGCACATCTGCAAGCGTCTGAAGGCTTCACCTTCACCCGTGGAGGATGTCCTGGCTCTTGTCCTGACTCCTCCTTCAGGAGGAGTGACTGACCCGGGTCTTTTCCTCTGACCTGCCTGGGAATTGTGTCTCAGGACCTGTCTCTGTGGTTCTTACAGCGGATGGTTCTTGGGACAGCAGTTGGCCAGGTTTTTCCCTATGGTTTCTGATAATAGAGACGTCCAGAGAAGACAACTCTTAACTCCAGAATTCTCTCTCATTCCCTTCTGTACCCCTCTCCTGCTTGTTCTCGACTTTGTAATCTTTGCCCTCCTCTCTCCCTCCTTCCCTCCTTGAGACTTCTGTCCTTGCTTCTTTATAATGATTCCACTGGGGCAGTTTGGCAACAGCATTCTTCGATCTGTCAGCAAAACTTTAAATTTTATGCTCTTGTTTCCCGTGATTCTGAAGTTTATGATGGTGGCAGTGCTGGTGGGTCTGTTATTAGCCCAGGGGCACATTCTTTTTTTTTTTTTTAAGATTTTATTTATTGATTGATTGATTGATTGTCTCTCTCTCAGAGAGAGAGAGAGCACAAGCAGGCAGAGTGGCAGGCAGAGAGAGGGAGAAGCAGGTTCCCCGCCGAGCAAGGAGCCCAATGTGGGACTCGATCCCAGGACCCTGGGATCATGACCCGAGCTGAAGGCAGCTGCTTAACCAACTCAGCCACCCAGGCGTCCCTTTAAGATTTCATGTTTTTATTTGACAGAGAGAGAAATAGACAGTGAGAGAGGGAACACACATAGGGGGCGTGGGAGAGGGAGAAGCAGGCTGCCCACAGAGCAGGGAGCCCGATGCAGGGCTCAATCCCAGGACCCTGGGATCATGACCTGAGCTGAAGGCAGACGCCCAAAGACTGAGCCACCCAGGCGCCCCAGGGGCACATTCTTACACGTTGCATGAGGCTCTCCTATCACCAGTCCTTTCTGACTTATGGGAAGGACACACCTTGCCGTATGTCATATGTTTGGAGACAAAAAAAGAAAAATCATTGTTTTACCCTCATAGTCTTGATGTCCCTTCTGTCCCTGGCACATACAAGTCATAACATTAGCTACGTTTTTTCTTTTCCTTATTTCTAGTCCGTATTACTAATACCGAGAATAATTCTAACCGATTGTGGTGTGACTAGTTGGAAATCTGTCCCCATCACTTAATTGGATGGTCTGGCTAAGGACCATAGCGTTAATAGAGGACACTAATTATTGTGTCCCGCCATAGCTTTTTGCTGTTTTTTTTGTTTTTTTTTTTTTTTTTTTTTGCTTTTGCTGTTTAATACAGTGTTCCTTGTTGTGCTCATTTCTTGATTTGCCTTTATTTATTTTTTTTTAAGCGTCTTGCTCGAACTGGGATCATAGTGACGACGAGTGAAGCTGTTCTGCTACAGCTGGTGGCAGATAAAGACCATCCCAAATTCAAGGAAATTCAGAATTTAATTAAGGCGAGTGCTCCAGAGTCAGGCCTGCTTTCCAAAGTATAAGGACATTCGAAGGACTGGTATGCTACTCACCATCAGGTGACAGGACTGTAAGCCCAGACAAGCTCTTGTCTCTACTAGAATTAAAATGTTAAAGTCAAAACTTGGCTCCTTTTTTGCGCCTCTTAGTCCAACATAACCAGTTAGATCATTTGGGTACCAGCATTTAGTTACAAATGTCAAAGGCTTCAGGTGCTGCCTACCTTCTTCTTCTTCTTTTTTTTTTTTCTTAATGTGCTTTTATTTATTAAAAAAAATTATAATGGAGGTGCCTGTTTTGTGTATACTGTGTTCACTGGTCATTATTTTTAAAGTGAATACTCTTGTGACGTTTTCTTAAATTGTGTACCGTAAGAAAAAAAAATGTACCAATAATGGTTTAACTTTCGTAGTATTGTTAAGATGTCTGTTGTAGCCTGGACTCAGTGCTTTTACTTTACAGGTAGATCGAAATACGATTATTAGGTGAGAGTTTCAAACAGGCCTGTGGATCACGCTACCCTTTTCCTTCACAATGCAGTCAACTGACTCGAGTGAGTTGCATTGATCTAACCAAACAAATATATATTGAATAATTATGTATCTTTCTCGATGATGCTAATTTTCTTAATCTAGTCACTATCACTCTCTGTTAATGTTCTCTCTCCCTCTTTTTTTAAAAAAAGGTATCTTTTCCTTAGAAATACTCATTGGGCCATTCTTTGTTTTAATTTTTTAAACAATGGTTTGCAATGTTATAAAATCAGGACAGGGCTGTTTTAGATTTTTGACTTGGGCTGCATGTGTTTACAACAATGTTGAATACATCTTCTAATATGCACCAGATTTAGCGAAGAGTCACAGGCTGGATAAAATGGAGTTTTCAAACGTCCGTATTCTTGTTTGGTATTTTCTCTACTGACCTTCCAAATAGTACAGTTAAGGCAAAGGCTTGAGTCATGATTTGGTGGTATTAATTTTTTAGTCATTGCTATCCTTCAATAAATTTATTTTCATTAAAAACATTAGAGGGTTTGAAAACTTTTTTTTATATCATGTGAAATATGGAACACTGCTGTCTTTTATATTAAAGTAATTAAAGAAAATGTATTATGTGAATGAAATTATTTTGTCCCCCACAACATGGCTCTGTGAGTACCACACCAGGAATTCTAATATTTTTTTCAAACTGTAAAACTTGTGACATTTAAAATCTCTCAAGCAAAGGAAATTTTCAAAGGAAAATTCTTTGCAGGTGGGGCAAATGGATTTTCCTGAAGGGCCTTGTCATTATGTAAGAGCAGTAGAAATGCTGATTTCTTTTGTCAGCGGTCGCAAACCACAGCCTGCAATCTTGTGGGTGTGGTCGAGTATTTTTTTCCCTAGCAAACTTGGGTGTCAAAAAAGAAGAATCAGTTTTAAAATAGTTTTGAAGAACTTCAGCCCAGTGCTCCTCAAACTTAACTTAGGGACTCCATTCACCTGGGGCTCTTATTAAAATGCTGACTCTGGTTCACTAGGTGTGCACGTGGGCCAGACATTTTGCATTTCCAAATAAAAGGCCTCTGTGCACCGGGGTTGCTCAGAAGGGACCACATTTTGAGTAGCAAGAATTACAGGAACAACACCTGTTTCCATCCCCTGTATTCACGCTCTTTGTTTCTCATGAAATACCACCACAGTCAAGCCTTGTGAGAGCTGAAACCAATTCCCTGACCCCCAAGTTAGCTTCCTATGACTCCCATAAGGAGTTAGCGCAAACTTAGTGGCTTGACACTACATAAACCTAATATATTACAGTTTTGTGGGTTAGAAACTTAAAATGGGTATCACTGGGCTAAAATCCATCTTTCCTACTAGATTGTCAGCTCTTTGAAAGCAGGAGCTGTGCAGTTTCTGTACTCATTCTGGAAATAGATTTCGAGAACCTGCCACATTCTAAACATTGTGCTATGTGCTGAGGATAAAAAGATGCTTGTAGGAAACTTCTGGTCTGGTACAAAGTCAGATCTATCATAACCTCTCATCAAATGTAAATTGAAATAGGTTATGTCAAAAGTTGAGGAATGTCAGTATACCAGAGTTCAGAAGAATGTAATTGGGAATTCTGGCTTCTCCCTTCATTTTCACAGATGATGCAAAGCAAGGTGACAGCCTTGTTATGAGAAGACTGAATTGATTTTAATACATTAGGCTTTGAATTGGGAAGTGCCTACAGTTTTGTAGGAGAACAGTAGTTTAACCGATGGAAAGGAAGAAGTTGAGCCCTGAAGCAGAAGAGGAGTCCAGTGTTGAGGGGTTCCAAACAGGATTAAGATGCTTCATTTACTGAAATGTAAAAACATGTGCAGAACTTTAAAAGGAATAAAAGTGATAACTTACTCCAAAAAGGAAACCAAATACCCTGTTACTACCCATTTAAATATCGCATTTCTCTAATCGGACTATTTTCCCCTTTCGGCAAGTTGATGTTTGGATAAATAAGACTCGAGCTGGCTGGAACTTGAAAGATCATGATCTCAAAGGTGAGATTTGGAGCTAAAATCTAACATGGTTTTATGTTACAAATGTTGCCAGTGAGACCCAGAGATAAATGCCTTTTCTAAACATGCACAAATGGTTGTGTAGCAGAGTGAGAACCAGGTTTCTTTTTTTTTTTAATTTTATTTATTTATTTGGCAGAGAGAGAGAGAGAGATCACAAGTAGGCAGAGAGGCAGGCAGAGAGAGAGGAGGAAGCAGGCTCCTTGCAGAGCGGAGAGCCGGGTGCGGGGCTCGATCCCAGGATCCTGAGATCATGACCTGAGCCAAAGGCAGAGGCTTTAACCATTTAGCTACCCAGGCGTCCCGAGAACCAGGTTTCTTAACACATTGTCTTGTACTTCCTGACATTGGGCGGTGGTTCTTGCTGTGAAGATGATCCAAAGGAAAGGGGAAAATGAGGAAAAGGATGCATGTTACAGTCTACAGAACAGCACAGCCGTTGACATTAGCAAAGCTGATGGGGTACCAGTGCTCATAGCTCTCCCTGGGTCTGCCGTCTTATTTCTCTCCCGACGGCTTTCTTAAGTAATTCGGGAGGTTGGATGGTCCTATGGAAATTATTTGCATTGTCAAATAACTACTAGTCAATATTCACACATCATTAATGCTTCCTTAATCCTCAACGGAGCCTAATTATCAACGACTAACCTTTGATTAAAAAGAATTTAAAAATCACTAGGCTACCATAATGAGAATTATCAATTACTCAGATGAGATGGAAATGGATTTTTAAAAGAATTGCCATTGGCTTTTAGAATTCTTGTTTCCAAGTTGCTTTTCTCTCTCTGTTAGGTCTGAACAGATCTCAAGAAAGTTTATATTTTTGGAAGAGATTAAAATCCAAAATGCTGGTTTAGTAAACATAACCTAGTAATTCCTGTTGGATAGAAACTCCTATCCTGATTTGCTGGCGGGCCATAGGAAACAAAATTCCTAAATGGCTCCTCAAGTTCCCACTGGAGTGTAGGAGTGCGCATGCGCAGTCAATTAAACCCTCCGGTGTCAGTGTGGCGGGAACGGGCTTTTGCTCAGGTGATTCAAGTTTCCAGTGAGTGCCCCTTAAGTAGACGGGCTCGGGGGCTTGTATCTAATGAGGGGGGATTTTAAAAGGGACTGGGCTCTTCCGGAGCAAAGAGCTATCCTGAGTGTGAGGGGGATCCCTCACTCCCTGGGGCGGGGGAGGGGGGGAGGGGGACTCTGCTGCTGACTTTGAAGATGGAGGGGATTGCAAGCCTCAGAATGTAGGTGGCTGGCAAAGAAACGAGGACCTCGGTTGTATAAGCACAAAGAGCTGAATTCAGCAAACAACGGGAGTAGAGTTTGGAAGAGTGCTCTCCGGAAGCTGCGGAGAAGAACGGGGTCTGGCTGACATCTTGATTCTGCCTTGAGAGATCGTGAGCAGGGGTGCAACCACGATGTTCCCGGACTTCTACCTGCAGAACTGGGAGGTAATACGTTTATTTTAAGTAACTACACTTTTGATAACTGGTTACACAGCAATGGGAAACTAATACTTTTTTTTTTTTTGTAACCATGTGTATATGAAGAGAAGGAGGAAGGAAATAAGTGGGGTGCTCTCAGGAGAATAAAATAATGTCTGTATTTTACATTCCAGTGAGCTCTTATTAATTTGTTTCCAGAAAAGTGGGGCAGGGAGGGAAAATGTATGTCCTATAGTCTATTATTGTTAATACTGCATTTTTCCTTGTCCTTTTGGCTTTTTGTACTTCTCAGTGCAGCAAAGAGGCAACTTAGAGCACACCTGTCATATGAGGCTTGATTTCTTGATATAATTGTTAGTTGCACAGTGTATTTTGCTACAGAACTCTAAAAGTTGCTAGGCTTTAGATTTGTTCATTGTTCTTGCAGCTGCTTCCTTGTTAAATTGTTCCTCCCACTTCAGGCACTAAATGCAAGAAATGAAAGGGGATGTGCCTCCAAACATACAGTTAATACACAAGTACTCACTGTTGACGTATATTGAATACACGCAGCTTTGAATTGGGCTTTTGGAAAATGCCTATGTGCTTTCAGAATAGCCCGTTCGGCAGCCTCAGCCAAAAATGTGGAATACTTTGTAAATTACAAGTTGGAAATGTGGAGGTTTTTTTTTTTTTTAATGAAATTAAGACCCTAAAAGGAATGCATGATACCTACGAAGAACATAAATGAAAATTATTGGCTGCCACCCAAAATGTTAGTAGCTTCTTGGTTGTATTGTTCATTTGCCAATAAGTAAGAGCTTTATTATTTTAGCGAATTTGGCAAAAATAACGATCTTATGATGTCAGTATTGCATTTTAGCAATTTATTCCTGCAGGTAGATAGCACGGTTTCAATACAGCACTGTGTGGGGACGCTTCTCGCATACCTTTCTGTTCAAGTTAAAAAAAAAAAAATCGGATGGGGTCGTTGGTGAACAGAGTTGGCAGAAAGGAAAAGGGGAGATTTTCTTACTGGCAAAGGAGCCCCCACTCATGCAGAGCATGGAGATGGGACACCTGGCTTCGTTCTTCCCTAGCTTTGGCACCTGGAGCAGATTTCCTGTCTGCACAACGAAGAGACTGGCCTTACCAGGCATCGTGAGTAGGGTTCGTTTGCAGTTGTAAATCCTGTGCTTCAGGTTTGAAAGGGAATTAGGTCGAACATTTGTATGAGTGCCCGTCATCTTAGGAAATGCTCCAGGTACCAAAGTACTTTATATGAACTGAGTCCTCATAACCCCATTATGTAAATGCAGACCTGAGTGAGTAAGGAACTTGCCCAAGGTCATTGAGCTCCTTGGAAGTGGTGAGACTGAAATTCTGACTGCAGATTTGAGCCAGGAGCTTAGAGAGCGTGCAGTAATCTTGCTGGCGTGCTCCCTCCTGCTGTCCGGTGAACCACACACCCTCGTCTAGGCACTGGGGAAACCTAAGAGGAAGCGGTAATGACACCTAAAGCATGAGTGGCAAGGGGGAGTTCTTTACGCCCAAGTGCCTTCTTTGTATAGATAATCTTCTCTGCACTCTGAGATTTGCTATAAATAGCTAGATTTTTGTTTTGAAGACTTCACTTTTTACTTTAAATATTTAATTTCTTTAGAGAGCTCCTTGAGAAACGTGAGAATTTCACTAAATGTCAACTCTCTTGCTCTCTTTAAACTTCCTTGAGACGTTCATTAAATTGCTTTAGATTTGCCTCCCAAAATGCAGTTTTCTTAGCTGAAAATCGTTTTATCGACTCACTCAACCTGTGTGTTCAAAACTTTCAGAGGTAAATAGCTTAACTATGGTGAATGGTCATTGTTTTTGACAAATTAATTTCTACTTATTTCAGTAACAAAATATACTTAAGACTGAAGCTGTCTCTTAAACACTTGAATATTTTACTTGGCTCGAAGGTCAGTGAAATTTAAAGTCTTTCGAGACCTGAATGTTGAGGACCAAAAATAGCATAAGAATGATGAGTAATGGGAACGCACATATACTAGAGTCCTTGAATGCTTTTGTTTGCCATGTGGTTTGCCAATCTCCATATTCTGAGTAATTCTAATCAAATCATTTGCTATAATAAACTGTAAACATGAATTTTCAGGCTGAAATCATTGCCAGGCTTCGGAGCTGATGTTGCTGTACTTACAAGCTAAGGCAGCTACAGGGGTGATGAAGTGTGTGCTGGCTGCAAGGCTTGCACTCAGTGGGTACACACAGAGCTTACACAGCAAGCGACGTAAGCAAGGCTGCCTTTCATCCAAAAGGAGCTCTCAGAGTCCTCTCTTAAGGTGACCAGCTGCCTAAACAACACTAAGAAATGGCCTGGGTGGGAGCGTTCAGGGTCTTGAAGACATGGCACATCACATGGGTGGAGCCCAAGAAGGCCTGTATCTGCCCACAGCTGGCTGGGGCATGCTGCAGGGCAAAGGGCAGACAGAGTCTGTCGGGTTCTGGTTCTTAGGCTAGCTCTCTCTCTCTGGAGCGGCCCTCCAGACTTTCTGAGAGATCTCCGGGTTGTCTCACGTAGGACGTGGAGTTGGGTGAGATGCCAAAAAGTGTCTACCCCTTCATCTACTTACTAGGTGTTAGCATTTTCTGAAAACCTTCATTTAAAATAACACAGGTTGCCTAAGGCTAAAAAATGAGCCTTAGAGCATCATCACATAACCGAGCCATGCGAACATAGTACGGCTGATCGCCCTCTCGTGTTAAATGGATTCTTAGAAGAGAAAATGAATCATTGTAATCGTTCAGTCAAGGATGCCCTTTGTAATTTCAAGAGAAATAGATCTTAGAAAATGCAAACACAATTATAAATACATGACTAAAAAATACTACCTCATTTTCTTTTTCTTTGGATAATCAGAAAAAATGCAGTGATTGGGTAAGGCATAAGGGTGTCAGGAGCATTTAAAAAATGCCATCTTTATGGAATGTCTGAACCAGCTTAGAGAAACTTTAGAGTGACTGCACTGCTGGAAAATTGTTTTTCAAGAACAAAAGGATGAGTTCATTGCTTGCTTTTTTAAAACACATTTGATGGGTGTTTATTTTAAATAAATTGACAGAAGTAGATTCTGTGAATACGGCACTTTTGCTGAATAGTACTGTAGAGCTTGGTGGGTCAAAACATCTAGAAGTAGGTTTAGCATCTCTACCTCTTGAACACTTGTACTTATTGAAAGATCTAATAAAGATAAAAATGAAAGGTATGTGGGAAAGCGTTCAATGATTTTAATCCATGCTAACTTGCAAAATAATGAAGCACAGTTCTGGAAAAATGAAAAGTCCTATCATTATTGATAGTGTGTGTACAGTCCAAATTTTAGCAGTTTTAGCTAATTGGGATGTGGAAAACGTGTAGTCCAGGTGCATACGGCTTTCTTTTTTTTTTTTAAAGATTTTTATTTATTTATTTAACAGATCACAAGTAGGCAGAGAGGCAGGCAGAGAGAGAGAGAGAGGGAAGCAGGCTCCCTGCTGAGCAGACATCCCGATGCGGGGTTCAATCCCAGGACCCTGAGATCATGACCTGAGCCGAAGGCAGAGGCTTTAACCCACTGAGTCACCCAGGCACCCCTAGGGCTCTCTTTGTATTAACATTCTCCAACAACAGCTGTTCGGTCACGGATAGACTGACAGCATACATTCTGAAATATTTTAACACCTAAGAAAAATAATGCCACCCAACTTCAGCCACCAAGATTTCTCTGGAGTGAGTGTATGTGGGTTTATTTGCTCATTCTTTGAGTACTGCTTTATTGATTACCTACCTTGTGAAAGCCTCCCCACTGGGTTTAGTTGAGAGAAGAGAGAGCAATTCTTTCTGAAGGGACTGCATCCAGCAAGAGATGAAACAAAGGTCACACGGCATGGTCCGTGCAAAGATGACATACTGGACATCATTAGGGCATGTCAGATGAGAGATTTTCCCCAGATGGATTAGAGCTTTGTGAGCCCAAAACCTATTCTCATTTTAATTTTGTTAGTGCTTACTGGGTGCTTAGTTTGGTTTGATTTGATGAAATATTTTCTGGCCTTTACTTGCAAAGAATAGGAAATTTTGCACCAAGGTCACAGCGTGCACAGGGCCTATCCAGCTTCGGTGCACAGGTGAAGGGCAGAGCTACAAAATGGGTAACGGCAGCTTGATGTCAATTGAGCACTTGTTTTGGAGTCTAGCACTTCAGTAGGGGCTTGATGTCTGTCTCTGATTCTCAGAACCTTGACAGGGCTGTTGTTATCCTCACACATAGAAGGCAGGAACCTGGAGTCTGGGGATGGAATGTGTGACCTCATTCATGGGCTTCAGCCCTAACTCTGTGGCCTTGATTATTCCTAAATACCATGTATGGGGAAGGGCAGCTCATCAATGCATGTACAGTGTCTAAAGACTGAAGAAGCCAATTTTTCATTTTGTATACAGTCACTCTTGATTAAAGCGAGCTCTGCTGGGGACTTGTGCGTTGAGCCCAGCGACCTGGACTCAGTGTGCAGCAGGCTTTGCTGAACCTCAGGTTCTCCAATTCGACTGCCTGCAGGGCAAGGCAGGGAATACAAATGAAGGGAATGGGGCGGGTAGGCTGGCACCTGGGAAAGTGCACGTACTGTCTAAAGGGGCCGACTCTACCTGGTCCCACCTGCTCGTTACCACGGGGGAATGCAGGCCCAGTGATGGCAGAGCTTCCAAATCCTGTAGAAAAGCACCACTTGTCAGATGTTGGTCCATTGGCCATGAGACCTGTATGT
>JAPYYM010003696.1:0-10866 GCA_028534135.1 Potos flavus
TCTCAGAAGGCAGACTGGGATTGGCATCGGGCGGCTTGGGCGTGGGGGGCCGAGAACGGACTCCGCCCTTTATCTGTGTTTGCAAGACCAGCTCAGCTCACTTTCCCCCAGGGCATCCAGCCTGGAATGCAAAGTCACCCATCGCGACGTGGGGCGGCTTCCCCGTCGGGCTCACACGGATATCAGATGTGTTCTCACTGCGTGTGCACATGGAGAAGGCAGGGCTGGGGCCAGCCCCCTTGATTGGAAGATCATACAGGTCTCTGGTTTAGCTTTTTTAATTGCACATTAGGGTCATCGTGCCTCTGGCTGTAGGAGTTGTCCTTCATTTTGTCCAAACCAATGGCAACTCATTGGACAGGATGCACAGAGAGCTCTTTCATAATTTATCAGTGCGCTACCCATGCACGAAAAGTTCTCGGTCCTAAGAGCACGCACTAAGATTATTTGTAGAAATAACCCTGAACATAGGGGAAATATTATCCCGTCCTGGTGTCTGCATTTTGGAGGGCTTACACTAACATACCAATTTTTTCTAAGTTCTATTGTGGAACTTGTTCTAATAAATATAAAACAGTACTAACTTAAAATGGCGTGGATGCACCAAGATGGGATATCATTTCCTAGGTTATTTCCACACACCAAAGCTACCCCCAAACCGACCCGCTTCCCGATGGACACAAAGACCACTGGCTTCGCCTGTGGTTCCAATCACCCCCAAAGAGAGTCACTGCCCCTACCCTCCCACCGCCACTCTGAGTCCACATCGCTGACGGTTTTGCCCATTTTCATACTTTATACGAATAAGTTGTAGAAGATGTGCTTTTGGGGGGTTGGGTGGAAGGCTGGCTTCTGACCACCGTTGTGTTCTGGAGATGCCTCCATATCACAGTGGGTCACTGTGGGTCCTTCACTGACACGAATGATTAGCATCCCCTCTAGTGTTTATCCCCTCTGTTGTTGAAGGGTCTTTGGGAAGTTTCCCACTTGGGAATATGGCGGACACGTGGCCATGAGCATTCTAGCTCACGCCCTTTGTCATGCCGGTGTAGGTGTTTCTGTGGGTGGTGTCCACCCAGCGGTTGTGGGGTCTCTGGGGGGGAACCAATTTGAGAAGAGTATGGTAGGCTCATTGAGCAGAGTACATGGTTAATCAGGAACACTCACCTCAGGTTTAGCGGCTGGTGCCTCCCTCTGAGAATCCCCTGCCCCCACTCCAGCCCCAGGAAACTTGGGAGAAATTTGGAGAGGAATCCTCTTGCCTGAGGTCATGCACACAGGAACCTGAGACCCCGCCTTTTCCTCCCATGACACATGTTCTCACAGAAGCTCAGGCGGATTCCTGAATAAACGGATCGGGGATTTGATGGGAATGCATTGTGACATGACCGGTGAGTGGTGAAGACTTCCTGGGGTCATTTGTTGCCCAACAATTCTATCAGGGCTGTCTTCAGAGAGCCAGGAGCCATCCGTGGAGGAGGCGATGCAGCTGGAGGGGGCTAAGGGTGCCCACTGTGGTGTATGAGCGCGTGGGGCAGCGAGGGCCGCCGGTGGTGTGGACGTGCATGCAAGGACCAACAGGGACGGCTTAGGGCCGTGTTCCGTTAGCATCATCTCAGAGGTTGTGCAATGATGGGCACCATGGCATTTCCAGAAATAGGGGTGTTAGTCTGGGGGCCCCTAAAAGTAGGCACTGAGCTGGGATGGACCGTGTCACGGGTGTATTGGAGAGGGGTCAACTCCGGGGATGGTAAGTGGTCAGGGTGAACTTGGGGGAGACGTCTAATTGAAACGCACATCTGCTCTGACCCTGGGAAGACTCCCTGGAGACAGAAACCGGTGGATGAGAAGTTCTGAGCTTGGAGACAGGGCGTGAAGGTCAGTTCTGCTCGCTGTTCTCAGGACAAGAACCCAGAACCAAAGGTCAGAGGTCCTGTGCCTCCCAGGAGGGCCCTGCCTCGGTATCCCTCCAGAGCCTATCATGAAGGAGGTGTGATCTCTGGGGAGGGTGCAGTGATGGGTTTCAGGAGAGCAGCTGGACCTCCTGGGATCACTCCTCAGTCCGAGATTGGAGAAGAACCTTCTAGAGCCACCACACCAAGACATCCTTTTCTTTAGAAAATAACCCTGTTTCTTCTTTTGTTAAAAAAAAAGACAATATTTTCCTTCTACGCATGACTTTGGCAACCTATGCTCACAGGGCGAGGATTAGAAATGGTCACCCTGGCGGTCAACATGCCACACAGTCAGAGAAACACAAAATTTAAGAAGACCCTACACTCACTCCTGAGTCTGAGAACATACAAAGAAGACAGACGACAGTGCTGGGTTCAAGGGAATTAGGGAAAACAGTTCTCTGTTGGGGACATGAGCTGATGAAACCCATCCACACTTTTTCAGTGAA
Organism: Potos flavus; assembly: GCA_028534135.1. Lineage (NCBI taxonomy): Eukaryota > Metazoa > Chordata > Mammalia > Carnivora > Procyonidae > Potos > Potos flavus. The sequence continues at coordinate 2,405 of JAPYYM010003696.1, forward strand.
ATTAAAAGTGCCCAATGATTCGCAAATCGCTGGAAACTTGTCAAAATCCCATTTATAGTGTGGTGATTAATAATCTGGTTCTTGGTGGCAAGCAAGCAACCAAGAAATAGAATTGTACTAGTAAGCAGTACATCTTAGCATCTATGAGACCAAAACATGGGAATGTGGGGGGACAGGGGGATCCCACCGCGTCATACACAGTGTGGGGCATCCCCACATCTTACCTGAGTCACATAGGAAAGGGGATTCTTTGCAGGAAGCTGTTTCCTGGAACTGAAGAACGTTGAGAAAGCCGTGACCCACCTCTCACCATTTCTAGGAGCGGAGGGCTCAGGAGGAGTTCAACAATGTCAGGGGCGGAGTGCTTGTATCATCCAGGGCCTTTGTAGTAAAGGAATAGGAAATGATGCACGCATGGTGAGGAACGTGAATTTTTTTGCTTTAGAATTAATTTACGATAAATTTCACATGTAAAAAGCTGACAAATATCCCAAGCGTCACAGAATCCAGAAAGGTATCATTTTTATTAATTCACTGCTTGACACTGTTGCACTTTCTCTACAATTTCTGGTGGCACGCTCTTTGATCTGATCTTGTAATGAAAAAGAATTTGATCTACACAGGTGTCTGATCTACACAGGTGTCTGATCTATACAAGTATCTCATCTATACAGGTATCTGATCTGCACAGTGTCTCACCTACACAGGTGTCTGATCTACACAGGTGTCTGAGCTACACAGGTGTCTGAGCTACACAGGTGTCTGAGCTATATTCTTTTATCTTGTCTTCCTGTGAAAATGAACTGGATCTATACAAGTGTCTCACCTAAACAGGTGTGTCATCTACGCAGGTGTCTGATCTATGTAGGTGTTTCATCTGCGTAGATGTCTGATCAATATTCTTTCTTGTCTTCATGTGAAAATGAATTGGATCTACACAAGTGTCTCATCTGTATATGTGTGTCATCTACACAGGTGTCTGATCTATACGAGTATCTCATCTGCACAGGTGTCTGATCTATACGGGTGTCTGATCGATATTCTTTCTTGTCTTCATGTGAAAATGAACTGGATCTACACAAGTGTCTCATCTGTACAGGTGTGTCATCTACACAGGTGTCTGATCTATACAAGTATCTCATCTACACAGGTGTCTGATCTGCACAGGTGTCTGATCTATACAGGTGTCTGATCTATACAAGTATCTCATCTACACAGGTGTCTGATCTATACAGGTGTCTGATCAATATTCTTTCTTGTCTTCATGTGAAAATGAACTGGATCTACACAAGTGTCTCATCTGCACAGGTGTCTGATCTACACAGGTGTCTGATCTATACAAGTATCTCATCTACACAGGTGTCTGATCTGCACAGGTGTCTGATCTATACAAGTATTTCATCTACACAGGTGTCTGTTCTGCACAGATGTGTGATCTATGCAGGTGTGTCATCTACACAGGTGTGTGATCTGCACAGGTGTGTGATCTATACAAGTATCTCATCTACACAGGTGTCTGAGCTACACAGGTGTGTCATCTACACAGATGTGTCATCTACACAGGTGTGTCATCTACACAGGTGTGTCATCTACAAAGGTGCTAGGAAGATAATCTTGTCTTTCCCCCATCCCACGTGATCACTGGCTTATGACTGAGGTTTGGACATGTTTCCTCAAGTGTCATAATGCCTCCTTATGGGTAATGTCACACACCTTTCTCAGGATTGCTTTCAGTGTTGCGAAAATCTCCATCCTCCGTCTGTCGTATAAGAACCATAAGATTTCAGAATATTTTGGGCTTTTTTCCTTATGCAATTACTCACCTCAATCCACTTTGAACTGACAGCACTCATTAACTGGTTTGTTGGCGACATTTTCCATGTGACAGTAATTCATGCATTTCGCGTTATCTGCACCGATGGCGGTACTCTGTGTCACATTAGCAGGAAGCCACAGCCATTACCCACTGTAATCCTACGACTCTATGACTCATTTTTCATTTACCAGATTATCAAACAACCCTACTAGGACCTACTAATGAATTCTATTTTAAACACGATCCTTCCTCCAAGTAAATTACTCCTTTGGGGATGACCAGAGCAATTGCAGCTATGATTTGCTAATCGATGTGAGAGCAATTTCTTCGGATTTCCTGGCTCATCTCTATCACTGTATCTTTGTATATATCTTCCTTTTTTTAATATAAACTAAATGTACTCTCAGTTCCTTGGGAAATAGATCTCAAGTTGTTGAAAGAAGGTACATCCCCGATGTTCAAATGACATATGTCATTTCTCACTGGTTTTATCTACGTGCTTCCAAACGTCTTTCCGAGTTGTGATAAAATGGCCTGTTTCCAACTCAATTTTCCCTTAGCTGGACCTCCGAGACACACATGGCCATGTGAGGAAATGTGACGGAGGGGTGGTCTTTCTCTAAAATGGCGGGCCAGAGTGACCCAATGACTAGGACCCCCTGTCCCCACCTTAGATCTTGCTGGGAGGAGGAGGGTGGGCAGAAGGGGACTCTGTATTTCTGGGAATTACCACTTAACCTGTTTTGCTGAAAGTTTCTAATTTCTACGTCTGGTCTTGGGCTCCCTCCCGCCAACAGCCTGAGAAACTCACCTGCGCGCACTTGCTCACGGACACCTCTGTGTCAGTCCGTCTAGAGCAAGAATTAAGAGACGAGGGTCTCTGAGGATGATGGACGTGAAGGAACCTACCTGTGCTGTAGTTCGGGAATCTGGAAACCCAAGGGTTTGCTCCAGATCGGGACGGTGCACTCACTGCGACCCATTCTCTGTTTGCTCAGCACCTGGATGGCATCCTTTGTGGGGGGACCCTTCCTCATGAGGCTGAGACCCTCCCCCTTTGGAGATGGAAAGTAGCAAAGCTCCCTTTTCCAGAAATTCTTGCAGCTAGACCACAGAAGGGAGCTACAGTGGGTAAAAGTGTGTGCCCCAAAATATGTGTGCATGTCCTCACAGCTGGAATGTGTGAAGGGGCCCTCATTTGGGAATATGGTCTTTGCAAATGTGATGTGAGCTCATCCTGGATCAGGGTGGCCCTAAATCCAATGACAAGTGTCCTTACAAGAGTCAGAAGAGGAGACACAGACACAAAGGAAAAGCCACGTGAGGACAGAGGCAGAGATGGGAGGGATGCGGCCATAAACCCAGGGACGCCTGGAGCCCCAGAAGCTGGAAGACACAGGAAGGACCCTCCCCTGGAGCCTCAGGAGGAAGCATCGCCCTGCCCCACCTGGATCTCAGCAGCCCTGCCCCGCCTGGATCTCAGACTTCTGGTCTCCAGAGCTCCAGTGTTAAGCACCCCAGTATGTGGCCATTTGCTACAACAGCAGCAGAATCTAACACATGCTCTAGAATTAGGACATTGGTATTCGAATGCCTAGAACTGCCTTGTGTCTCAGGGGACCCTCATGTCTTTTGTGCTTCTGGAAGAAATAGGGCATCAGTCACAGAACATCCCTAGATAAGCATCTTTCAATACACCTGCAACCCTCAGGTCATCAAGGACCATCCAGGGGTTGATGAACCGCAGGGCAAAGGGGAACTAGCCAGTGGCCAATGATGGTTTGGTTTGATGAAAATGATTCTTGATCTGACATTTTATAAAATAGGGCATTTTGGTCTCTATAGACCTGTGGACAAATTCCTAATGTTTCTCATGTATCATCCGCGTCCACTCTCCTTGCTTGACCCGGAGCTCAGAGATGCTGATCTCCCCGGCAGCATCATAATGGTTTGATGCAATTTACCATCTGTGTGCTTACTTTACTCACTTATGAAATTACTTCGAAATAACACAATTAAACAGCACCTTCCATTTTGCGCTGGCATCCTATGAGCAGCAGAGAACAGCTTGTTCCTGTTCGTAAAAGCTAAGGATGTTTGACTTGACTTTGCCAATGAATGGGAAGACTGGGTTTACCCAATGATCCAGAAAATGTCCTTTCTGGTGAGGATATGTCTCAAGGGAAAAAAAAAGAAAAGGCAGAACAAAACAGGAAAGTACTGGGGAAGTCTTGTCCTGATGACACTCCTTTGCATTTACGGAAATCCTGCAGTATCGGGAAGGTAGCCCAAGGCGCACCTTATGTAACTTGTCCACGAAGGGGATGATTTCTCCTCAAGGGCAGGGGCATGGGTAAGTATATTGGAGCATGAACATTTGTTCCAAAGACTTAGCCCAGCACAGGTCCTTCAGCAAAATGTGGACTCGGAGGATCTCAGAGATGGGCAGAGCCTTGGGCACCATCTGGCTCAGCCTCGTTTGTCTTAGAACCCAGGATACCAGTGAGGAGCATTGCTCAAGGTGGCGTGCTCCCTTGTGGCATGAGAACTGAAGTCACCAGTAGAAGCAGCAGCCCCACCAGACGGCGTTGACCCTGCAGTCTTGCCTCTTCTCTGGGCGTGGCCCCAGATGACGCTTTATTGAAAGCACTGAGGTTTTGCAAGGGTCTATAGGACGGGGTCACGTCAGCAGCCATGGGTAGCTCGAATCCCGCATGTTCCCAAGAAGGGTCTGTTTTCACGACTGGTTCTTGACCGGATCCTGGAAGGTTATGATTTGTTCATCCTTAAGCCACACTGAACTGAATTGCCCTCGGAGTTCGAGCTCACAGTGTGGTTTGTGGTGAGCACTGGCTTCCCTCTGAGGGGTCTCGGTATTGGTAACTGACCCCCGTCCCAAATACCGTGGGACGCCAGGCTCTAGTGAGTGTCCTTGTGGCTGGCATCATTTCCAACATGCTGTCCCAAGTCTGTGACAGAGGAATTAAGCGTGTCCTGGGTGTGTCCCCTGGCAGAGGACTGTGGACAACTTGTCTATGCTTTTCACCCAACTTCCCCTCAAGCACATTTTCTCTGTGTCCTATTTCTGGGATGAGCCATAGCCATGTGAACAACAAGTTCTGGGTCTTATGGGTCCTTCCAGTGAATCATCAAACCTGAGGCCCAGGTCCCTCAATACATTGGGGGAATGTGATTTTGAGCCAGGTTAGAAAAAGAGAATACGGGGACACGACTTTCTGTGCCCCCAGAAAAGCCAGGACAGGAACTCTTTAAGGGCTGAGAGAAAGGGACATATTGATGGTTCAGAGGTGATTTCTAAGCAGTAGGGCCACACTCCCTCCTGAGGCCTCAGGGAAGGTGTCCTTCTTGTGTCTTCCAGCTTCTGGGGCTCCAGGCATTGCTGGGCTGGTGGCCTTGTCCCTCCCATCTCTGCCCCCATCTTCATGTGGCTTCTCCTCTGTGTCTGTGTCTCCCTTCTGACTCTTATAAGGACACCCGTCATTGGATTTAGGGTCACCCTGATCCAGGATGATCTCATCTCTGATCCTTTACTTATTACATCTGCAAAGACCCTGTTTCCAAGCAAGATCCCATTCTGAGTTTCCAGATGGAGATGAATTGGGCGGGATACTATTCAACCCAATATATGGGGAATAGGATTTGCTCCAATGTCAGATTGTCAAACCTCCTTACTTATTTATTTGTGTTTTTTCCCACTTGTGTTGCAATACAACGAAAATGAAACTGCCCTATTCCAACTGTGGAGGAACACAAGGGGGTGACGTACATTCCATACAGGTCTTCGGGGGAAGTGATTTCCAGGCAGAGGAGGCAGCCAGGTGAGGGCTCAGGATGAATCCGAAGTGCATCAGGGTCAGTGCGGAGACCTCTAGGGCTGCACCAGAGTGATCGAGGGGGTGGTGGTGGGGGTCCCAGCAGGGAGGACATGTGGGGTGCACCTGCCGCTGGTACCTGGTGGAGAGCTTACCTGTGGGGTGTTTGTGCCCTGTTTCTCATGCAATGAAAGCTGGAGCACACGTGTGATGGGATGTGTGTTTTGAAAAGGCTCCTTCTGGCTCATGTGCAGATTGCGGGCTGTGAGACCCCATCACCCAGCACCCCATCACCCCGGCAATCTCATACTCACCACTGTCATGGGCCCAATACTGGAGAAGAGTGGAGCTACCCCACATGTTCTGTCCCTCAGGACACCTTGTATTTCAATCCTCACGTATGGCAGTGAGCCCAAACCTCAGAAGGGTCTCCGTGCCTTCCAGGTAGGACCCACAGGTCTCAGGAATGGATTTTTTAAATTTTATTTTTATTTTTTTTAATATTTTATGTACTTATTTGACAGAGAGAGATCACAAGTAGGCAGAGAGGCAGGCAGAGAGAGAGGGGGAAGCAGGCTCCCCGCTGAGCAGAGAGCTTGATGCGGGGCTCGATCCCAGGACCCTGAGACCATGACCTGAGCCGAAGGCAGAGGCTTAACCCACTGAGCCACTCAGGCGCCCCTCAGGGATGGATTTTAGTTTATGCTGAGGCCCCTTCTAAATGGAAGGGTCCATACATCCACACATGTGGGTGTGTGCCCCAGGGGAGCACTGCATCTGAACACCCAGGAGCCTGGTTACCTGCTCCAGGAGGAGACACAGGGAAGCGTGGGGAATCTGCAAGCGGAATGTGGAGTGCCTCCAGGCCGAGGCACTTGCGCATCTTGAAATGTCCAAGCGCTGTGGCCAGGGGACGGAGACATGCGGCATCCTGACGCTGGCCCCAGCCTGGCGCTCTTGCAGGGGAGCCGTGAAATGCCGCCTCCGCACAGCCCGGCTGGAAGGGAATGGTGGGTAAACAGCCAGAAAGGTCACTGTGTAAGCACCTGTGAGCTTAGCAAAGCGCCAGAGGCAGGGGGAGATTTTGAGCGGAGAGACTTTTCCAAGGAAGAGAAATGGTGTCTGTGGTTGTTGCCTGGCGGCATCGATGGCCCAGCGGCGCTGCCCTGGGTGGCCTGACACGTGCAAGACGTACAGCCAAGCCCACTCTAGCAAAGGTCTCCTTCTTCAAGCCCAGGGAAGCCAAATGCTGGTTTTGTCCCATTGCGTTCAGGGAATATGGGAACCGTGATGTGCCAAGAGCTCACTTCTGACTCTCCTGATGTTGAACATGGTGGGGAAGGCTTGCAGTTTTCTGTGCCTTGATCCCTGACCCCTCCCTTGCGAAGGAGTAGTGATCCTCCTTCTTTAATGGAGCAGTGTCCTTGAGGCAGACTTTATACCACGCATTGAAGGCATGTTACCAGCAGGAGCTAGGACAGCCACTGAGGCACTGTTTGGGTCAGTGCTTTCACGGAGGTTGTCTTATGGGGTCCAGGGGCTTGTGGGGGGTGAAGGGGCTTTGACCTAATGCGCCTCAGTTAACAGGAAGGCTTGATAATGGACTCCAGCATGTATGCAAATGAGTCACAATTATTTATTTGCAGCGGGTGGAGTGGAAGACGGGTCTGCAGGAATTTCCCGCGTGTCTGCACAGCTTTTTGTAAACGTGTTTCTGTTTTCTGTGCCATAATTACTTACTGAAACAGAAATGCAGCAGGGAGGGATTATAATAAAAAAAAAGTCAAATGAGCCCTCCCTCCCCCCCCAAAACACCTGTTCTCATAAGATAAGAACTCTATTCTTGCTCTGGAAACATATTCGCAGTGTGCATGATCCTCATTTAAATAAAAACAGCCACCTAGGGAGCTCATTCTCATTGAAATTCCTGAGATCTTCATTCTTTCTTGGTATTTGGTTGAAAACAAAATTTATCTCCTGCTTTTCCCAGAGAATCTGCCAGGATTAAGTGCCTAGATCCTTAGCGTGCATGCATAATGGGAGCCTTTTAGTCCTGTTGGGAATGTCCTTCAGTCTGACTTGATGTCATTATTGCCTCCACTTGCAACGCGGAAGCAGACCTTGGGTCCTCCCAGGTGGAGCAGGAGCTCGAGGTCTCCCTCAGCTTTGAAATGCAGCAAACACTTGGATGCACCCAGTGGTTCTCGTGTAAAGCTTTGCTTTGTCTTCAAGTTGCTTAAAGAGTGCTGCTCTTTAAAAAAAAAAAATAACAAAGCAAAACACTGTTGTTCCAGCTGTGTTTCAAAGACAACACAGACCTCATTTTATAAGGCTGGGTGCTCGGTGCACCGTCTTCATGGAGGTACCGAACCGAAAGTGGTATATGCCTGCCATTAGGCTCTCCTGACACCAGGAGGCGACCTGTGTCCTTTAGGGTTTGTCTGTAGGGAACAGGTGTAGGACTGGGAACTGAGCACGGTTTTTGGAATGGCAGGTTTCTGGAAACTGCTAAGATACCTCAAGTGGTATTCTTTTTTTTTTTTTTAATTAATTTTATTTTATTTTTTCAGTGTTCCAAGATTCATTGTTCATGCACCACACCCAGTGCTCCATGCAATCCGTGCCCTCCTCAATACCCACCACCAGGCTCACCCAACCCCCCACCCTCACCCCTCCAAAACCCTGTCTGTTGCTCAGAGTTCACAGTCTCTCATGGTTCATCGCCCCTCCGATTTCCTCCAGTTCACCCCTCCTTTCCTTCTCACAATGTCCTCCATGTTTTTCCTTACGCTCCACACGTAAGTGAAACCATA
>JAPYYM010003697.1:0-10866 GCA_028534135.1 Potos flavus
CCCATCATTATTATTTTAATTTGCATTTTAAAGTTATTAGTGAGATAAAACATCTTCATAAATGTATAGGTTTTATCTTCTTTTGGGAACTGTCTATGCATCTTTTGTCCATCTTTTTACTTATGTCTTCACTTAGAGTTAATAGTAACCCAATTCCTACTATATATTTTATAAGTTTCCCCCTGATTTGTCACTTACTGTTAAGTTGTTTTTTTCTTATCCTGAGAAAACAGGTATTGGGTATAGTAAAATTAGGTTAAGAGGACCACGTTGTACACATTGATGTCCTATATGTGATATATTAACTAAAAGAAAGTAAGTATAGGGGCACCTGGGTAGCTCAGTCAGTTAAGCGTCTATCTTTGGCTCGGGTCGTGATCTCAGTGTCCTGGGGTCAAGTCCTGCATCTGGCTCCCTGGTCCACGGGGAGCCTGCTTCTCCCTCTGCCCCTCCCCCTGCTTGTGCTCTCTCTGCTTGCTCTCCCTCTCTCAAATAAATAAAATCTTAAAAAAAGTATATTAATTATAACATTTATGCTACATAACAGCTTACAGCGAGTAGGATCTGCTGTTCCCAGAGGACCGATTACACATTTCTAGAAAGCAGGTGCAGTGTCTTCTTCCTTTCAAAGCCTATCACATCCTAGGATGTGTTGTACTTTTAGTAGCTGCCTATGAAATGATGGTCAACCAAAGTGAACATTCTGCTCTCCACTGATATGTGTCAGCTCAGGAGTGGGTGAGCTACAGCCAGGGGGCCAAATCGCCTCCTGTTTTTATAAACAAAATTTTATTGAAGCACAGCCATGCTCATTGTTTCCTTATGGTCCCCCAGCTTTCACACCCCTTCCCCTGTGTCCTACAGCAGTTTCTGACTGTGGCAGAGACCATATAGCCCATAAAATTGAAATATTTTACAATCCAGCCCTACAGAAAGCATGTGCTGACCCCCGACCCAGAAGTTCTCCACGGCTCTGTGCCTTCTCTCACGCTGAATGTACTCGGTCTTGCTCGCAATGCTCTAACACTACCCCCAGCTCCGATCTCAGCTTCGTAAAGTCTGAGGACAGAGTCCCATGGGGGTGCAGCCAGCTCGGGGTCCTCAGGGCTCTCACTCTCCCACACACATCTCTACCATCCCAGCTCTGCCTCACCCCCAAACCACCTATGTGGGGACAGTGTCAGGTGTGCATACGGCATCCTGGCCCCCCTGCTTTTAGTCACATTTACCCAGTGCAGGGAGTCTCGGGACTTGCCCTGAGCATCTCTGTCACGCATGTCTGATGAGACTTCTGCTCAGGTAAATATTCTCCCTTCCCACTTAAGAAGGGATGAGCTTGGTGGTTTTGCTTCATTGACCAGAGACTGATGTGAGACCTGATTCATGTGGGAGTGCCCAGCAGGACTAGCTCAGGCCACAGCTGTATAGAGCTGGGTTTTCCATTCCATGGTTCTGCCTTGAACTTTGTAGGCATCTCTGGGAGAAGTGTTGCCTGTTCTTATTCTTGTACAAATCTAGACTTCTCAATATCCCTGGATGGGCCTTCAAGGCCTTCACTTTAATGTAATTAAATCAAAAGACTCAGATCTAACTCAGTGTGGCCAAAGAGACAGCTCATTGCCATCTTTCTCCATGGTGGATATGGTGGTGATTAGTGCAATTTCACAGAGTTCCTGAATCTCTTACTTTTCTGTATGTGACAGGATTGGACTTCTTTACAATTAGTTTGTGGTTAGGTATGGTCATGTGATTTGCTTTGGTCAACCAAATCTAAGTGTAAGTGATGTGCGTTACTTCTGGGTTGAAGATATAAGGGCTAGCTTGTGCTTTGCTATATTTTCTTCTTCCATCTAGCATGGTAACCAGGAACATTTGAGGTAGTGATTGCTTCCTCAGCCTGGATCTCTGAGTAAGTACAGATAACAGAGCCCCTTGCTGACCCTCAGTGGACATGGAATAAACCTATGTTTATTATACAGAGTTTTGGGGATTGTTTGTTACTGCAGCATAATCAAGTCTCATCCTGACTGACACAACAGGAGAAAACTGGAACCTCTACTCAATACGGCATATACTCCCATTTACAATTCTGTTTTTGAGGAATGATAACATTGGGGAAATGCTTTCTAAATAACAAAAGAAAGGTAGGGTAAGATACAAATATATACTTACCATATCATTCATGCTCTACTTAAAAAAAATGTTTTTAATATACCACCACAGCCTGTTCTCACAAAGAAGTGAAGTAAAAATATTTGAATGCCCGGAATCATTGTCTTTATATGAGGGAAGCTTGTATTGTTTTCTTCTTTTATGTTTTCTGAATTTTCTTTGTACTTGAATAGATTTTTAAATGTCCTAGTGTATCATTTTTAAGTACTCAACAGTGCTTGTTAGACAAAGAAGGATCTTTCTGTCCTCATCTCTCATTCTATATATCACCTCTTTCATAGCCCATCATATCAGACGCACTGTATAGAACTCTCCATTGGGTCCTCATCAACTTTAGGGAGTCCTCTTTCAAGGACACATATCAATGTCTTAGTTGCCTTTCAGAGGTTCCTAACCCAGTGAACCTAGAAGGAGTGGATACATACTCCAAGGATGTAAGAGGTCAGGTCTGGTCCCATGGCTTCTTGCTCTCACACAGGCAACCAAGCTGTCAAGCAGTATAACTTCAGGAGTCAATTCTGATACCATAGATACATATCATGCTTCCTTTAAACAGGAGTTATCCTCGTCATCATGACATGGTTTGGCAGTTACAAACCATCTAGCCTGACTTCCTCATTTTACAGATAGCAAGATTTGGGCTAAGGGGTGTTAAGTGACTTTCTTGAATGAAATAACGACAGAAAAATAAAAGGTCTTGTGATTCCCAGTATAGTGCTAGTCATTCTCTCATTCCCTATCAAACACGTCATGTCTGCTATTTGTATGACTCTCAGGTAGGCTGTGTGGGAAGTGTAAGGATGAATGAACCCCAGCATTAGTACTCCAAGATTCTTACAATCAGGAATTGGAGATAAGGTGTTCAAAAACCTGTTCTCATTGGCATAATCTGGGCTAAGATTAAAGAAGCCAGGTTTCTATGGACCCGCTAGCAATTGATCAGATGTCTGTGTTTTTGTTGTTTTCTTTTGTTGCGTGAGACTCTTGTCTTCCCCGTAGGAACTTCCACCTGAGAACTGCTCCCAACCTCCACATCCACTATGGCACAGGTGCCTCGTTCCCCTTTTCTTTTCAGTGGGTGCCAACCTTTTCTTTCTTTTTCCATGATAACCCTTTCATAAAGGAAATACTAGATGGAATACTTGTATGTAATGAATGGGGGAAAGCTCCGTCCTCCTGTGTGTCTCCTGTACTCTCACTACTGCATGCACATCTCAGACATGAATGCATGGGGTTTCTTCTCCACCAGGAAATTCTCTGCAACACCCGCTTGGTGTCCTGTGACTTAACTCATTCGGACACTATCTACCTGAAAATAACATGAGAATCCACCCATGAAGGGCTCGGTCCCACATGACTGCCCTCCCTGCCTTCCACCCCCCACTTCAAATGCCAAGGGCGAGTCCGGGTGGTCACCTGTGCTTCTGACCAATCAGCTATAAATCTGAGGTTGCCACTGTCCCCTCCTCGGTTTCGATGAATTTGCTAGAGTGGTCCACAGAGCTCAGGAAAACAGTTTGCTTACTGTTGACCAATCCATTATAAAAGGTTATGACAAGTGATATAGATGAACATCCAGATGGAAGAAATGCACAGGGCAGGGTATGTGGGGCACCCATGCTCTATGCACGCGTCACTCTCCCAGCACCAACATGTGCTCACCGATGCAGAAGCTCTCGGAAGCCCTACTTTAGGGATTGTTACGGGGGCTTTATCATGTAGGCATAACCAATCATCAACTCCATCTTTAGCTCTTCTCCTCTCCCTGGAGAATGGGGGGTAGGAGTGGGAAGTGGGGCTGAAAATCCCACGCTGCTAATCATAGCTTGGTCTTACTGGTGACCAGCCCCCATCCAGAAGTTCAGCAAGAGTCACCTCTTTACAACAGAAGACAGTGCTATCATCCAGGAAATTTCAAGGGATTTGGGAACTCCATCAGGAAGTGAAGGCTAAACATTAGAGCAAAAGATGCCCCTAGGGCTCTTATCTCGTAGGAAATTACAAGGATTTTAGGAATTCTGTGCCAGGAACCTGGGGCAGAGACCAATACATATATTTTCTATGATCTCACAAAAGTAGATTAAAACCGTGGTGAAACTAGCATGAGGGATATAAACACCCTACCATAGGTCCCTGCAAAGGCTTCTAAGGTACACATGCGCATCTTGGAACATATTTGGAAAATCGTGTAGCTCTCAAACTATCACTTTATCCCAAAGCCCACCTTATTTACATATCCTCAGAATCCCCAGAAACACCCACCCCACGTCCAGCTTCCTTCCACGGAGAGCCCAGCTGTTCCCTGGAGGAGGAGACACTAACAGCCTCATCCACCTGGGCTCATGAGTGTTTCATTGTGCCAGAAGTCAGTATAGTTTTTTATAGTTTTCTATGGCTTTACAAGAAGTACAAATACAACATGAGAGTTCAGAGATGGGAAAAAAAATACCACTTTGGGCTGGGGATAATCAGGGAAGAGGGAAGTTTTCATGGAGGAGGTGACATCTGAACCAGGCAAGAATGGAAATAGCAGATGATTCTAGATAGAAGAGACCAAGGGGAAAGGCAGAGGCAGGAGACATGGGCACCCATGGGAAAAGGCATGGGTACCTAGCCTCGTAAGAGCCAGGTGGAAGATAAGAGGAAAGACCGTTGGGGGCCATCATGTGAGCCAGGAGTTCCAGGCCAAGGGGTTCGATTTTACTCATCAGGCGTGGTGCCTCAGTCAGGCCTCAGCAGGAAGCAGAGGGCACACTCAGGAGGGGTGACTGAGGCACACTTGTAAGTTACTTATAACTTGTAACTTGTAAGTACTTGTAACTTGTAACTTGTAAGTAACTTGTAAGTTACAAAGACAGGAGCAAGATTGGGGGAGATCAGTGGGGGAGGTTGAGCACCCTGGAATTGGCAAGAACAAGGAAGAGTTGACTAGCCTGAGGCCTGAAGGGGAAAGGGGAAGAAGGAGTTACTACAAGGCTGATGAGAAACCATGGGAGACGGCTACCCACAAGGATAAAGCCAGTCTGCAACAGGTCTGGGAGTTTGCTGAAGCATGCCCGCCCCAACCTCACTGTGCTGCCCATTACAATCTTCTTTATCCTCCAGCCTGAGGGGAAACCACGGAATGGAAGCTAGGGAGACGAGAGCCCAGTGAGCGGTCCAGTGTCATCCTCCTGGGACCTGAGCAGGGTAGAGCAGAGAGGAGAATGAGTCTGCAGGAAACGGCAGAAACGGCTGGTGCAATGGGGAACTAGCAAAGGTTTTGAATAGCCGAGCCCAGAACTGAGCTGACTGCAGTCCAGAGAATGGGGGGAACATGGCTCTTGCAATAAGTCTGGAGAGAGAGGCTGAAGACACGGACCCAGGGCAGTGGTAGAGGGGTGCAAACAAAGGTTAGGAACTATGCTGCCTTCAGATACATGAGCTTTTCTGCTTTAGCAGTTTCTCACTCCAATCTGATTTTTCAGAGCTTATATACTTTCTAGTCAGAAAACTGATTTTCCTATTTGTGGACTTCTCTCCCCAGATTTGAACCTGTGGTTTCAGGAGCTGGGGTGACCTGATGGGACATCCTCAAGAAACTTCTGGACTCTGAACAAGAGAGAGGCAGCACCTGGCCATGTGTGCTCAGAGGAAGCCAGGCAGCCCACCCTTCCCACCCCTCCCAGATCCAGGCGCTCACCTCTGCAGCCTGTGACTCTAAGCGAAGCACTATAGCACTTTAGGAAATGACCACCCTGGATTCTAGACCCCGACTGAGTGCCCTGAGGCTCCTTCTTGCTGCCAGGCTGAAAACAAAGGGAATTTTCCCCCTACTTTTCCAAAGTGATTTCCAGAAGCAGAGATGAGTGGAAATTTTCAGTTATAGAAATGGACCCATTGCCAATAGAGTTATTTTTATCTGCAGTTTCTTCTGGATTCCGGAAAAGCCTATCGAGTCCATGAACTCACAGAGCTTTAAACAAAGTTGAGCCCTGATTGTCATATCGTATGGCTTAGTGGAATCTGGAAAGAATCTGAGTTATTTTAATTAACAGAAAGCATTTAAGTACACAGTGGACAACTCCAAATTGTGGAGAAGGGCCGTTGAGTATTTCTATGAGACCTAAATCACAAAGCATTTGTTTTAACCTGTAATGGCACCATATTAAATGATTTTTTAAAAACTCCATCTTCCCTTTTAAAAATCCTATTTTTTTTTTAACCTCAGAAGCCAACGACATACATTTAAAAAAACTGACATGCTAATATGCTGTACCTGCAAAGACTTCAGATGGGTACCCATAATGGTCAAAGCCCCAAACAAAGGCTCCTTTCCTGGCCCTCTCTCTGACTTTAAACTCCACCTTTCAGTGGCTCTGTCCCTGTTTGTGACACAATGACACTCACAACTCAAGGCCTTTGATGGCTGGTGCTGTAGAAATGCTGTGGCGTCCCCTCGTGTGCGTGTTGAGGGGGAGGGTAACTGCATGCAGGGACAACCAGTGAATCCTGTTAAATTTGGTCTGTATGCTGCAGTCGTGAAGCTCAGGGCACTAGTTGACCTATGACCTATCCAAATGCGTGCATTGTCAAGCACAGCAGAGTCCTAAGTTAGTGGCTTCTATCTCTCAGTCTGGAGCCATGAGGATTGGAGTACATGTTATAGCTTCCCCTTAGACGGTGGGCTCCTGGAGGGCAAGGAGGGAGCAGATTTTGCTAATGCTGCAGCGTGCTGGGCGAGATAGATGCCTCATGCACGATTGGCTCTAAGACTCATCCTAATATGGAAGAGAACGTCTACACGTGACATCCTTACTTTTTGTGACCTTAATATGATTGGCTAAAAAGAATGTAATGGCAATCCTTAAAAACAAAAGAGCTGGATGAGTTATGTGTCTTTAAAAAAGAAAAAAGTACCTTTTACAAAGGAAGCAAAAATAGCACTTGGGAGAGTTTGAGGAATTGAGAAAGGCCGAACAAACAAAAATCACCTATGATCTCATCATCTCGACACAAGTATTTTCATTTTTGCTGTTGGCATTTGGACCTTGTCCAGACATGTACACGATTTCAGCCACAGTTGTGATTGTCTATCCTTTCTTTTTCAAATTTGTCATCGTACCACGGGTTCCCACCTAATGTGGCTGACTAGTCCTAATTATCATTTTTAATGGATGCATGAGTCACAGATCATAATGAGCGGGGATTGGGCCCAAACTCTCTTCATCCCCTGACCACTATAAGCCCATATTTTGACTAGTGGACTATAGTGACATTTAGTGTTCCTAAGGATTAGTATCTTTTCAGAGTAGTGTTTAGGAATCCCTGAAAAGCCTGGGTATTTCCATTTTCCCCCAGTGCACAGATACCTTCATAAATGACCTCAAGTCCCTTTGGGGATGGCTTCGAGGAAGATCTACAGCGTTCATGGCGTTGTTACAGGGTCCTTTCTGAGAACTGGGGAAGAAGCTATGACTCTCAGTTGTGAAAACTCAAGTCAGATTTCTATTATATAGATCACTAATGCTTTGGTAGGCTGGCCATCAGCTTCATTCTTAGGGCCAACCACTACTGAAGATTTCCTACAAGTAAAGAATTCTGATTACTCTTCTGGGATCTTATCCTCTCCACTGAAATCAGGAACCCCTTCTCAGGGGCAGCATCTCCTCCCAGCACCCTCGGCCTACAGAAAACAGCCACCTGGAGGTGTCCGCGGTGGCTGGGGCTCCCTCACTAATGCATTTCTCAATGCTTTGGTGAAGGGAATATTCCCTGGGCCCTTTCAAGGTGAGGAAAGATGCACAGGTTACATATGATAAATTACTCTATTATCCCTAAATCCTTAAGCCTTTAGGATCCTTCCTGTACATTATTCCACAGACATTCTGTCAACTCCATGTCACTGTTGAGCACAGGTTTCAGGCAAACAACTAAGTAAACAGACCACTTCCAGCTGCTCAAACTCCTACATTCTTTTCAGCTTGCTTTCACTGTATAACAAAACTTATGACTTCTGTTTCTCACTTATGTTTTTATGATTGTGCCCATTAGCAATTCAAGCTGGGTTCAGCAGGGGCAACTCATTTCTGCTTTATAGGGCATCAGCTGGGCTCACTCACGCATTTGCAATCAGTCAACTGATTGGAGGATGCTGGTCTTAGGTGGCCTCACGTTCTTGGAGTCGGTGCTGGCTGTGGGCTGAGCCATGTACCGTTGGCGGGTCTATCCATGTTTTTTTTTCAGTATGGAAGCTGGTCCAAAACAGCAAAAAGAGGGCGAACCCCAATGTGCAAGTAGTTTTCAGGTTTCTGTTTGCATCACATTTGCTAATGTCTCATTGGCCGAAGCAAGTCAGATAGCCAGGCCAAAAGCAATGTGGGAGGGACTTATGTGAGGGCCTGAGGTACAAATGGTATGATTCCCTGGGGGCTATTGCTGTAACAACATACCATAGGATTAAGTCCAAAAACCTGTGGAGAGTGGATTATATCAGGGTTACTTAAATTTGGCCCCAACCCAATGTTGTATTCTGTTTTCCTTGGTCTGATATCCTTAGAGTCCATCTCAGTGTATATTAGTTATGTTTCTTCTAGTACAAATTTAACAAAATCATGTGATTCTTTTGGAGTAAAGGCTTTTCCTCCAGAATGAGAGTCTGCCCTTCTCCCCGTGAATATGCTGGGATCTGACTCTAAATAAAAGCCCAAAGACCATGAGAGTAGTGGGGTTTAAAAAGGAGAGAGATCTCCATGCAAGGCAACTGTCTCATCTGTGCTTATTACAGGTTTTCAAGCAAAGGAAGTCTGGTATCAACTAGGAAATGAGAGGCTTCTTCCAAGGGAAGCTCAGGGATATTGAGGGATAAGGGGAGGTCAAGATTTTCAGCTTCCTCCAAGTTCGCCCAAACGTTCATGTTCCTAGTCGTCAGGGTCCTATCCTTCCAAATTCCTGCCTCAGCTTTCACATGTGAGACTTGGCCAGGCTGTGACTGTGGGACTTGGGTCTGATTGTTTAGATACGTCTGTCGTGTAACTAGAAGGAATAAGAGACGTGTTCAGGGCAGGCTCAGAAGCCCTCTGATGCTCTGAAGACAATTTGAGCGGCAAGCTCTGGGCTCGTTTCCTTCCTGTGAGCACCCTGGTGCAGGCCAAAGCAGCCACCTCACCCTGCACTCCTCAGGACCCTCTTGGCCACCATAAGGTGGCCCTTAGTCCATCTCCAAAACCCTGCCTCCTGCTGGCACTCGGACCTAGCATGGGTAGCCCGTAATGTAATGAATCACAATGCCATTGTATGCCGACTACCAGTTCCCATTTTCTACTGGTAAAGAGTTCGGCTCTGAGTTTGAAGCAAATCCATCCCAGAATACTGTTTTTCAGAGTCTGTTTCCTAGGACCACTCCTGGTATCCACTCCTGTACCAGCCAGGGTTCAGTCAGGAAAGTGGAGTGGATTTAATATTAGGAATTGGTTATAAAGATATTCGAAGGCAGAAAGAGCAAAAAGTAGATACCAAAGAAACCCAAATATTAGAGCTGCAGACGCAGCTAACTTTCTGCTCTGGGCTGCTTACCGAAGCGACAAATGCAGGAACTGGAAATAGGAAGGAATTCTCTGCCTCCCCACATTCCCATCCCCTAGGGCCTCCCATCTATTGAACTTTACAGGAAGCCAGCTGGCAAGGAAACCTGGTAAATACAGTTTGCTGAATTCCAGCCCCAGCCTGGCAAAACAGAATGAAGGTAGGCTTGGAACTGAGAACAGGAGGTAAATAACCAACAAATTCCTGCACCAAAACTTATCTAGGTAAATGGAGATATATTCCCTGAGAGAGGAAAATACAGAGGCAATGGATTCCAGTTACATTGTAGCACAAGGATCTTTCTTAAACTTTGTGGCATTTGCCCATATAACAAGGGCCTAATATATATTTATTAATTGGACAAGAAGATGGCAATAGGGTACTGCTTTGGCCAGGAGCATAGGATAAAATAATTTTTAAATGCATTGTGTAGAAGATGTTGTATCAGTTGCATCATTTGGTTGCTATTGAAAGAAAACCTGATGCAAATTGGCTTATATTAAAAAAACAGAATGCATTGGCTTATGTCACCGAACAGCAAAAGATGTGGGTGGGCACAGGGGTCTAACGACGACATCAGCATCCAGGTTCTCTCTACCATCTCTTCCCTCTGCTTACTTTTTGTTGACCTATTGTCAAACACGACTTTGTATTCTCAATAGCAGGGTCCTCTTAGGGGAAGTAAACTCCAAATAGCATGTTTTCCACTCAGTTCTGTTTGTCCTATAAAAACAGAATTCCATGTTAATTTATTTTTTTTCCCAAATACTTTTATTTTATTTTTTCAGTGTTACAAGATTCATTGTTTATGTACCACACCCAGTGCTCCATGCAATACGTGCCCTCCTCAATACCCACCACCAGGCTCGCCCATCCCCCCACCCCTCAACCCTCCGAAACCCTCAGTCTGTCGCTCTGAGTTCACAGTCTCTCATGGTTCTCCGCCCCTCCGATTTCCTCCAGTTCACCCCTCCCTTCCCCCTCACAATGTCCTCCATGTTTTTCCTTATGCTCCACATGTAAGTGAGACCATATGATAATTGACTCTCTCCGCTTGACTTATTTCACTCAGCATAATCTCTTCCAGTCCCGTCCATGTTGATACAAAAGTTGGGTATTCATCCTTTCTGA
>JAPYYM010003698.1:0-10865 GCA_028534135.1 Potos flavus
GAAACAATCACGTACGCCACGTTCATGCAAACACACACATAATTTCCTATTTGATGTCATTCGATAACAGTGAAATTGTAGTATACATTAATATTACAGAAACCTTCACAGTATGTGAAATGTATATCAGTCTCAAATGTATATCACCACCCTGTCAGTTGAGACAAATTCTTAACATTTTCAGTTTTTCCCGAAATTTGTAAGAAACAACACATTTCATATCATTTCATATCTAAGACTATAGTCACTGTGGAGAATAAAAGATAAAAAATATAGTATTTTGCTGCTTCTTAACGGCGCACGAAAGAATGAGGCACAGACAAGTCAGCTGTAAGAGAATGGGAGCAGGGGACGACAGTTGAGATAACTGCCGCCCCGAACAACTCCTCAGTCTCGTATTTATTGAGGGGAAGACAATGATTAGTTGACACAGTCATGAAGAGAAATAACACAGTGCCCTTTAGGATTCTAACATAACATGTTGATCTTTAGTAATGATTTACTTGTAGGTACAATCTACACAATCACAAGTGCTTTATGAATCAATGAGGATAAATGATCTGAGCAAGCACAACGAGATCTAACAATGGAAGATTCCATTGCATAGCAAGCAACTAGCATAGGTGAACCCGTGAGACAGAGGGGATAACATCAAAATTGAAGCAGGTGGTTTTCCACCCAGGGCGTGTGGTGTTCCACTCAGGGGGCCAGGGAACGGTGTTCTCGGCGATTCCCCTGGTTGCCCAGCTTCCATGACGTACATCTTTCCTCTCCCCAGAGACCCCCAGCCAGTGCTTGTTTTTCTTAAGATGACCTTTAAGTGTGCTTGTCAGACAGGTTTTCTATTCTATAATTGTTTCGGGCAATACAATGCTCTAAAGGTATGATTGTATTTATATTTTAAGCATCACATTATTTGAGGGGGCAGCTACATTTCCCCCTTTCTGTTTAAGTAGAAGCAGGAAGGTTGATTTGGCGACTTTTTGATCCATCAGTCGCTGGAAGGATTTTCTTGCGCATCTGAGGACTAAGCATAAGAGAATTACAGCGATAAAAAGAATAATCATTCCACCTATGATACCAAAACCAGTTTGTTTAATCCAAGTAAAAGGATTTAAATCAGAAAGAACATTATTAAGTCTTTGTGCAAAATTCACTCCGGGAACTGATTGTAAGGAGGAGTGAGTAATACCTTGAATAGTATCTTGAAGCTGTTTAATATCCAAAGTTAAATTATCGCCATGATTAGTAATATGACAACGAATCTTATTCCATGAGATTTCTGATTCGTTATAAAGATAGGGAGTAACACAAAAAGAAGAAACATTCCAATCACATAAAAGATGAAGTTTAAGTTTTATATTTTGAAGATCATCTCCTATGTATATTACAGCTGATTCTAAATCAGAGATTCTTTCAACTTTTGATCTATGACCGTTTGTTGGTTCCAAGCCTTGCTAGCATTCTCATGCCATTTTTGTACAAAGTGTGTAGTTTGTACAGTTTGATGCAAAGCTATTCCTGCGGTAGTAGCCACGGCAGTGATGGCAGTAATTCCTAGAATAGCTGTTATAAGCAATCCAATAAACCTTTTTGTTCTGCGGAGCCAGTTTTTTAAAACTATTAAAAGTACATGCATGTCGGGAGAGCTTTCCCAAACACGATGATGTTTCACTGGCAACCAAATGCTTATTCTTCTAGCTATGAGAATAATAGAATTGTCTGTGTAAATATTCTTATTTACACAAGTAAACATTTTACATTTAGGACAATATATTTCTTTATCATAATGATCAAAAGTCATTTTCCCAATAATAAAAACATAAGGATCCCTAACACATGCTCTTACCCATTCTTCCTTTAAGAGGAGGAATGAGAGAGAATAATTACCAGATTGGGTAGAGTAAGAGCCGTTCCAAATTTTAATAGAATTTAAAGCAGTAGTAATCTTCCATAAATTTTTCTGTCTTTTTTGAAAGTCAGTAAAAGGGGATGGTGTGGAAAGTCCCTTCCCACGCCATATTATAGGTGCATCTCCTAAAGTTAAAATTTGTGGCTGGCCGGAATTATCAAAATTATGCCAAATTAAACTCTGATGAGAGGGGCTGGGTCTCCCAGTGTGATTGGCGACTGCCATCTCCTTAGGGGACCAGTCCCATACAATCCCATAGGAATCATTAATAACAACACTGGGGTGAGAAGCTCGACAATCCTCCCATAAAGGGCGAATTCCCTCATCAGACCAGCTTTGTGCCATATTACATTCAGGTATAGGTGGTGCTATGATATCATAATTAGGACTGATATATAGTGACTAGAAATCCTTTAGTTGAAAGGAGATGCAATTGAAGTTTAGTTCGATTATTATTTGAAGGAGAGGCCACCATCCATTTTTGGTCATCAGGGTTAAGACAATTGGAATGATTGCCAATACATATTGGTCTATTTTGATATCCTAAAGTAAGATTAATATTAGTGCCTTCCTCATGGGGCAATAATGGCAATCTAGGATCCAATATTCCAGGTACCCATTTTGAAGCATTAAAATATATTGGTACCGGACGTAATAATGGGGGATTGGGTATATAAGCCCAATAAGTAAAATTATCTGTATGTGCATAACATCCCGGGAGACTTACGGCCACTGTGATGAGAGCTATCATAGTTACCACCATGTTGCTTGAAGTAAATGGAAGCTGTTGATTTTTTAGAAACTTTTCAGTTTCTTTGGTCAGCTTCTTTAGTTGACCCCATGTAGGGATCCTTGCTTGATCCATTCTGGGTGTCGTCCTCCGAGTCTTGGCGTTCTCCAAGGTGAGTCCTTCGAAGCTGATGATCGGTGGGGTTGGATTGAATCCGGATCTGGTCCTCTTGCCCATGAAGAATCTGACCCTCTTGCTCATGACGGAACTTTATGAGACGAGAGGGCACCCATATGGGCTTGCTAGCCTCATTGGGTAAAACACATGCATATCCTTTTCCCCAGGTAACTAGGTTACCAGGAAGCCACTGGTTGGAAGTAATTATCTTTCCACCAGATAGGAGGATATACTTTTTCCTGTTTATATATAGTAAAATGTCTTTCCACTGCTGCTGTATTTTTATCATCACGATTTAAAAAATTAAGAGTAAATAAGAGTCGTGCTAATATTTCTTGAGGAGGACCTTGTATTCCCCCTTTTTGTTTTTATAATTGTAATTTTAATATTTGGTTAGCACGTTCTACAAGCCCTTGGCCTTGAGGGTTGTACGGAATTCCAGTGGAATGCTTAATATTCCATAAATTAAAGAAGGATTGTAGCTTATTGGAAACATAAGCGGGTGCATTATCAGTTTTAATAGCTTTGGGCATTCTCATGACTGCAAAGGTAGAGTGGAGATGCCTAATGACATGTGCAGCAGTTTCTCTTGTTTGAGCTGTAGCCTATATAAAGCGAGAATAAGTATCCACAGTAACATGAACAAAAGATTGTTTTCCAAATGAAGGGATGTGAGTGACATCCATTTGCCATATTTCATTTGCTGTTGTACCTCGTGGATTAACGTCTGCTGGCTGTGTAGGTAAATTAATAGCTGTACATGAAGAACAAGAATGAACAATAGAATTTGCTTGTTCTTTGGTAAGAGGAAATTTATGTCTAAGTCCTTTTTGGTTAATATGAGTAAGAGAGTGAAAATTTGATGTTTCTTGAAAAACTGAAAAAATAAGAGAATTAGCTATTTTATTACTTGTGACCAATGGCCCAGGAAGTTGAGTATGACTTCTAATATGTGTAGCATAAAAAGGAGCAGAACGCTGATGAATAAGAGATTGTAACTGATGAAACAATGAATGAAGTGAAGCATCAGATAGTAGCCGTTTCAATATGCTGTAAAATATATACTGTATATAAAGAATCAGACAACAGGTTAAGTGCAGAAGAAATATCTTGAAATAATGTAATAACTGCCATCAATTCTGATTTTTGAGCTGAAAGGCCGTAGTAGATATGATTTTGGAGGTAGGACCATAATAACATGCTTTGCCTTTGGCTGAGCTATCAGAAAAATAAGTAGGAGCATCTGTTATAGGGTTGTTAGAAGTAATTTTTGGCAGTATAAAAGCAGTATGCTTTAAAAAGGAAACAACAGGTAAAGAAGGATAATGAGAAGAAATGTTTCCAGTAAAGCCACTAAGGGCAATCTGCCAATTCAAATTATTTTGTAGTGTCGTTTCAATTTGAATTTTATTTAAAGGCAAGACAATAATTTTAGGATCATATCTTTGTATTTGATGAGTTCTTTTTCTTCCTAATTGAATAATGTTGCCAATATGATCTAAATAAGTAGTAAGTGTTTTAACAGTATTGTTTGGTAGAAAAATCTATTCTGCAATTAATTTTTCTTGGATAATTAATCCAGTGGGCGTATGTGGAGTATGAAAAATAAGAAGATCCAATAATATTTCAGGTTGAACTCGGTCTGTTTGTATTGATTGAATTTGTTGCTCAACAAATTGCAATTTTTTTAATGTCTCATTTGATAAAGTTCTAGGGCTATTTAAATTAGGATCTCCTTTTAAAGAGGTGAATAGATGCTCTAAAGCATAGGTAGGGATTCTAATTTTGGGTCTAATCCAATTAATATCTCCCAATAATTTTTGTAAATCATTTAAGGTTGTAATTTTATCTTTACGGATTTGAACCTTTTGTGGCTTAATTGAGGTTCTGTCTATAATGAATCCCAAATATGAGAAAGGTGTGGTAGTTTGTATTTTTTCTGGGGATATAATTAGCTTGTATTTTTCAAATTGTATTAGAAGCATATTAAATGCATCTTGTAATTGAGCATTATCAGAAGCGGCACATAATATATCATCCATATAATGGATGAGATAAATTTGTGGAAATTGATCTCTGATTGGCTGTATAACTTTTGTCACATATTCTTGACAAATAGTAGGGCTATTTAACATTCCTTGTGGCAAAACTTTCCATTGATATCGTTTTGCTGGTTCTTTTAAATTCACATTAGGAATTGTGAAAGCAAAACGAGGACAATCTTCTTTAGAAAGTGGTATAGTATAGAAACAGTCTTGCAAATCTATTACAATTACCGGCCATTTGCGTGGAACTAAGTTAGGCGAAGGCAAGCCTGGTTGTAGAGACCCTATAGGCCGAATGACAGAATTAACCATGTGCAGGTCTGTTAGAAGTCTCTATTTTCCTGATTTTTTTTTTAATAACAAAAACAGGGGAGTTCCAAGGACTATGAGATTCTTCAATATGTCCTTTTTCTAGTTGTTCTTCAGTTAGAGTTTGTAAAGCATGTAACTTTTCTTGTGTTAAGGGCCACTGCTCCACCCAAATAGGTTTATCAGCTTTCCAATTTAATTTAATAGGTTGAGGAACAGTGGCCTTTAGGGAAAAACTTGAGAATTTTCTTTAGGGGAAGGTATAACCAGAGAGGTTCCCCATTGGCTTAATAAATCTCGGCCCCAGAGGTTCACGGGCAAATCTACAATATATGGTTGCAGATAGCCTTTTTGACCTTCGGGTCCTTCACAGAAAAGAATATTGGAGCTTTGACGCACATTGTTAGCCTGTCCTAATCCTGTAATATTGACTAAAGATGAATTATAAGGCCATTTCTTAGGCCAATGTAATGAACTAATAATAGAAACATCAGCGCCAGTATCAATTAAACCTGAAAATCCTTTTCCTTGTATTCGAATATGACAAATTGGTTTATCTTGATAAATTTTTTCAGTCAAATATGCTCCAGTTTTTACAGAACTTCCAAATCCATCTGAATTTCTTTGTTTATCTTAAATTGACTCTGAAGGTAAGGTAAAATTAATAACTGGGCAATGCAGTCTCCTTTTTGAAAATGATATGGAACAGAAGTAGTAATCATTACTGAAATTTCACCAATGTAGTCCGAATCGACAACGCCAGTATGAACTAGCACTCCCTTAGAGGTAAGGCTAGATCTCCCTAAAAGTAATCCTACAGTGCCTTGTGGTAAAGGGCCAAAAATGTTAGTTGGGATTTTTGTAGGAAATTCAGCAGGCATTAGAAGCTGGTCTTTTGGAACAGGAATATCCAAGCCTGCGGTACCAGGTGTAGCGTGTAATAAATCTAAAACTGTGCGCCTGCTTGGAAGTTGGAGGTCAAGAGGGAATTGGCCCCCTTGTTTTTCGGGGCTGAGGGCATGCCCCGGAAGGAGTTTCCCTGAAGAGGGGATCCATCTTTATGAAATTTAGAATGACATTTATTTGCCCAATGATTTCCTTTTTGGCATCTTGGACAGAGACCGGGTGGTTTATCCTTATCTTTTTGTTTTTCTTTTTGTCTACATTGAGCTTTAGTATGTCCTGTCTGTTCACAATTAAAGCATTGACCCTTAAATTTCTTTGAGGTCAAGGCAGCCATCGCTTGAGCTAATAAATCAGCTTTATAAGTTTCTGTGCCCACTCCTTGACATAGTTTAATATAATCTGTCAAGGTTCCCTTGCTTTTAGAAGGTGCAAGTAATTTCTTGCAGTCAGCGTTGGCGTTCTCATAAGCTAACAGCTGAAGGATAGTATCAGCAGCCTGAATATTACTGACCTGTCTCTTAATAGTTTCCTGTAATCTTGCAATAAAATCAATATATGGTTCTTTTGGACCTTGGACCACCTTCTGAAAAGAAGAGCTACTTTCTCCTTGGGATTCTATTTTTTCCCAAGCTCTCAGACAACACTGTCGAAGCTGCATAATAGCTTGATCAGTCATTTGTACTTGATCTTGTACTTGAGCCCATGGTCCAACACCGACAAGCTGCTCTAAAGAAATTGGAACATTATTAGCTCTGTTATGGGCAGCAGTTGTTTCTGCGTGATCTTGCCACCAGGTCTTAAACTGCAAGAACTCGCTCGAAGATAATACTGTTTTTGTCAACAATGTCCAATCAGTAGGAATTAGCCCATTACCTTCTGCAATGCCTTGAATTATCCCGGTTGTAAATGGAGAGTTAACTCCATAATTTTGTACTGCCTGTTTTAACTCTTTAAATAATTTAAAAGGGAACTGTTCATGTCTAGCTTCATATCCACCTTCAGGAAGCTCTCTAATTGTAACTGGGAAGTTAAAATATAAGGCATCTAGGTCTCCTGCTTGCTTTGCTTCTAGGAGGCCATTTTGAATAGCGGATAGCATATGTTTATTATTTTTTCCATTAGATGGCGCCTTCTCATAAGAGGGCGGAGCCGACGGCGGCAATGCTACTTGCTGTGAAGCAGTAGCAATTTTTTCTTCCTTATGTTCGGTCACTGAAGGAGGAGAGGAAAGAGGTGGAGGAGAAGGAGACTCCTCTTTTACAATGACCGTAGTCATTTCCTTTTCCTCTGAGATGGTAGATTTAGGTTCCTCCTTTTTATTACTGTCTGAGCAGTTGTTATCATTTTCAGAGTCAGAAGTTTGTAAAGGCTCTAAAACAGAGCGAATAAGAGTCCAGGTGGGCCAAATAGTAATCGGGATAGGTTTCCCTGAATTATGCAAAAGCTTCAATTCATGACCTACCTTTTCCCAAGTTTGTAAATCTAAAGTCCCTAATGTAGGGAACCAGGAGCAATATTATTTGATCACCTTTAAAAGCTCCAAAAGTTGGCCCTCGCTGACCTTAGCCTTCAGGAGCTGCCTCAGTAAACATAAGTAAGGGCGATATTGGTCTGTGCTCTCTATATTACCCATACCCTGTAATAAGTACCCACAACTCACCAGCGGGAATAAGTCACGGCCGTGCAACTTCACGTTGGGGCTTCTTCTCTTGTTTTTCTCCGGTCCCTGTTCGGGCGCCACTTGCCGCTTCTCAACGGCGCACGAGAGAAGAATGAGGCACAGACAAGTCAGCTGTAAGAGAATGGGAGCAGGGGACGACAGTTGAGACAACTGCCGCCCCGAACAACTCCTGTCTCGTATTTATTGAGGGGAAGACAATGATTAGTTGACACAGTCATGAAGAGAAATAACACAGTGCCCTTTAGGATGCTAACATAACATGTTGATCTTTAGTAATGATTTACTTGTAGGTACAAATTACACAATCACAAGTGCTTTATGAATCAATGAGGATAAATGATCTGAGCAAGCACAACAAGATCTAACAATGGAAGATTCCATTGCATAGCAAGCAACCAGCATAGGTGAACCCGTGAGACAGAGGGGATAACATCAAAATTGAAGCAGGTGGTTTTCCACCCAGGGCGTGTGGTGTTCCACCCAGGGGGCCAGGGAACGGTGTTCTCGGCGATTCCCCTGGTTGCCCAGCTTCCATGACGTACATCTTTCCTCTCCCCAGAGACCCCCAGCCAGTGCTTGTTTTTCTTAAGATGACCTTTAAGTGTGCTTGTCAGACAGGTTTTCTATTCTATAATTGTTTCGGGCAATACAATGCTCTAAAGGTATGATTGTATTTATATTTTAAGCATCACATTATTTCAGGGGGCAGCTACAGTATTTCTTGTAAAAAAAATTATTCAGTAGCTGGTTTCTAAAAAGTGTTTGCAGGTCTTAATTATTTTTTTTTTAAGATTTTATTTATTCATTTGACAGAGAGAGAGAGATCACAAGTAGGCAGAGAGGCAGGCAGAGAGAGAGAGGGAAGCAGGCTCCCCGCTGAGCAGAGAGCCCAATGCGGGGCTCTATCCCAGGACCCTGAGATCATGAGCTGAGCCAAAGGCAGAGGCTTTAACCCACTGAGCCACCCAGGCACCCAGCAGGTCTTAATTATTTAAAATACAATATATAGTACATACTAATGTTTGTTAAAAATAAAGAATATTTATATACTGTGAATAGATCCCTTTTTTGAGTTTATATTTAATATATACTTTTATTTACTTATTTACTTTTTTTAAGAGACTGAGAGGGGTGGGGCAGATGGGAGAAGGAGAGAGAATCTGAAGCAGGCCCCATACCCTGATGTGGGGCTCAATCTCACAACCCTGAGATCATGACCTGAGCAGAAATCAAGAGTCGGACACTTAACTGACTGAGCCACCCAGACTTCCCTAAGCTTTTAAAATTAAAAACTTTTCAGGGAAGAAGTACAAGGAAAAAGCATCAGAGAGCATAAAATAATGCAACAAAAGTAAAACAAGTTATGACAATCCTAAGTTGGCTAAAGCTCATCTATTAAAATATTTCAAAATAGCTCAAAACACAAAAACAAAATATTACATCTATTTTCAAAAGTGATATTGGCTCATAATTTGTCGACGTGTAGGACATGCTTTTGCCAGTTTGGGTCATCCAGCATCCATTTCCCCTTTCAAATAGAGCCACAATTTCCTTCGTTACTCCCCAGTGAATGATCTACCCTTGTACAACTGGATACTATCTTCCGATTTAAATACTGGAGTCCTTAGGTAAGTATAGAAGACAAATCTGTAGTTCATACAGTTCGGTGGCAGCACTCAGCCTGTACTGCTACGGAGCTCTTCCTGGAGTTTGTGCTTCTTCCACCTCGAGTTCCATGGTTTCGATCCATTTTCTGACTTTGTCCTCCCACCTTTCCTACAATTCTATAAACTCTCAGTGTTTCATTCTATAAACTCCCTTATGGTTCCAACAAATCTGCTTCTTGCTTAAGTTTGTCAAAATCGGTTTTGTATGTTTGCAAAGAAAGACTTCAATTAATATAAATAATGATACGAGAAAAAGAACTAGTAATAGACACTTGGAGAATTATAGGGTATTTGGGACTGTGCTGTTGAGATGCGGTAGAAGAGAAATAATGTCACACAAATGTATACCCATATACATATACAAAGAGAGAGGGAGGTGTATCTTTTGATGAAGTTTTAGAATATAAGTGAGGTTCAGTGGGGGTGGAGTCCGGAGCCGACGACTAAGAGAGAAGTCTTGAGACATCTTTGGTGCAAAATGGTGGCTTATTAAAGCACGGGGACAGGACCTGTGGCCAGAAAGAGCTGCTGCACTGGGGTCCTGAGGGGTTGCTGACTATATACTATGGGGGTGGGGGAGGTAGGGAAAAAGGCAAGTTTCAATAGAACTTTCATATGCTAAAGAGGACCTACAAGATACCAGAGGCCTTGCCATTGTCAGGTTAAGATTGTTTTTCCTCTCTAGCAAGGTATTAACATTAAAGTAGTTGCAAGATTCCTGGAAGAATGTTACACTTGTCCCACCCAGGAGTAGGGAGTGGGGGGAGGTCGCAGTGTGTCAGCTTCTGCTTTGTCCTCAGCTTGCCCCCTGTTCCCTCGTTCCCCCCTGAACAATTTTGGCCCTTAAACCTTTAAGGCTATTGAAGGTGGATGGTCTCATCTTCTGTAACGTCTTCCTGCCAAACAGGGGCGTAGAGATGTCACTACGTATGGGTCAATATTGGTCAGTTGGGAAATGTATAGGGGAGTTGCAAAAGGCAGCGGCAGCTGAGTTCAGGGGAGACCTCTCAAGTGATCTTCCCGAGTGGAAAGGATCATCTGTTGAAGTTATGGCAGCGAAGGAGTCGACACCAGGTGGGCATGGGAAAAAACAGCAAAACATGATTAGTGTAACAAAAAGAAAATGAAGCTCAAATAAAAGTTTTTTGGTAGTTGACAAAAAATCCTTTTCCAGTCCAGGAGTTTTATCATTCAAGGAGAGGGAGGGACTGTTTAAAGTGCCAATTTGAGTATGTCAGAACCCCAGAAATATTTTGTGATAGTCTGGAACTTATACATAGTATTTTGTTTTTGTGATAGCGCAACTTCCACCTTGTGTAGCAGTTAAAACATCCAATGCCATTCCATTTTGTAAAGCTGCTTTACACATTTGTATTACCGTAGCATTTTAATAGAGAAATGCTACTTCGAGGGTCATTTAGGGCTGACCATGTACTTA
>JAPYYM010003699.1:0-10865 GCA_028534135.1 Potos flavus
GTCCAGCTGGAGAACTGGACACGTGTGTGCGGAGCTGCACGTTGTCGTGGCCCCGGGGGCAGGGGTGGGGGGCATCCCTCCAGCTGTGTCCCATCTGCACCATGGGCCGCAGAGGCCTTCCTCGGGCTGAGGGTTTAGGGGACACGGAAGCCGCACACCTGCCCCTGAGTGGCCACCTTGTAGGCGCGAGGTAAGCCCCCCGTGGGCGTCTGAGCCCAGGGCGCCGCATCCCCGTCTTGACCCGTGTGATCCTGTGGGCCTGACCTCTGCGTCGCAGTTTTCTCATCTGTAAAATGGGGTGACGAACGGGGGCACCCGTGTCCTCAGATGGTCGGAGGTCAAATGCTTTCTCATAAAAGCTCAGGGCGGTGCCTGGCACAGAGGGCTCTTGGGTGCGGGTTTGTCAAGACCACGCCACATCACCCCCTTTTTAGGTGACCCCAGTATGCCTGGGGCTTTAGTTCATGAAAACCGAAGGCTCTTTCCCGGCCCGCGCGCCTTGCCGCGCTGGATGTGGGAGGGGCTGCGGCCCCTTCTCCCACCGAGATTCCGAGATTCCGCTGGTGAAGATGTCGGACAAGCCCTTTCTGACCCTCCGGTGCCCCAAGCGTTGGTCCTGGAGCCTCACCTGCCCCCCCCCCCATCTCGAAACCGCGCATGTGCGGGCATCCCTCTTCTCAGCCGACTTGGGGCCCCTCCCCCAGTGGCCCTTCCTGTGCTCAGATGGTGGGTCTGTGGCCACAGGCAGCAATAAAAGGAATCGATCGGTGAACTTTGGGTCAGGGCGGTGTCGACGTCGGACAGGTTAAGCCGTCCCGGAGGAAAGTGTGTGTCAGACTGAGCAGGACAAGGCATCTGAGCGAGGTGGGCAGGGGCCGCCCTCGTGCTGACCGCCCCCTCCCCCGCCGTGTTCTCCCCTGGGCTGAGCCAGTGCCCGGGGCACCCGCTGGCATGCCAACCGGCCCGTGGGAGGGGGGGCGTGCGGATACCTTCCTGAGACTCGGGCTGTGTTGTCCTTGAGGAGGGCCTTGACTGTGAGGCAGGGGCCTTGACTGTGAGGCAGGGATTATCCCCGTTCCCCGTTTGACCATTAGCGGGGAGAAATGGGGCCCCTCCAGGGGGCCGTGCCTGCCTGCCCTCCGGTAGCTGGTTCTTGGGTAGTGAGATCGCCAAGTGCATTTGTCTTTGTTACCGTCTTAAACGTGCTGAGGGTGGGACTGTTCATTCGCTAGACCGAAAGATACAAAGTTGAATAAGTAAAGCTCAAGTTCTCAGCGGAGACTCGTGCATCCTTGGAGCTGCGGGACCGGGTGGGGCTGTGTGATGGCTCCCTGCCACCTCCAGAGTGGAGGGAGAGAGGGACTATGCCCCCCCCCACCCCGTAACTTGGGAGGAAGCTAAGCTCCAGATCAGCCTCCGTGGAATGCCTGGTCCCCCCACCCCCACCCCGCCTCGGCCTCTGGGCCCCATTGGGTAGATGGTCCCTTCTGGGGGCTGTCTGGTCAGCCCTGCTTGAGCTCCCAGGGGCATCAGAGGGGCGGGCTGAGATTCTGGGTTTGAAATCAGATGGAGGTCCGGGCCTTTCCCTTCTGGGCACGTAGACTTTCTGCATCGTGCCGTTTTTGCCTACAAGGTCTTGCGAGATTTTGTCCGACTGGAAGGCTTCCTTACTGGGGATGCCGACCCCTGGGAGCCTGTTCCCCGGGCACAGGGGTGCATTTTAACCCAGTAGCTGGTTTTCCAGTGTTGTGGCTGGCCGGGGGAGGGGGGTCCCACATGCAACGAGCACCCCCCCCAACGTCTGCGTGTGCGCCATGGGACTGGCCGGCGGAATGGGTGCCGGGAAGGGAAAGCTGACATGCGAAGGTTTGATGTCTAGGAGTTGGGGGGTCAGGGTGGCGCATCCGTCCACCAGCAGCAACCCAGACCTCCGTTGACCCGTTTCTGGCTAAGCCGGCTCCCCTCTGCACCCCTCAACCCTTGCCGCGAGGGGGGAAGCAAGCCCTTCATACAGCCACACCTGTCCCTCAGAGCGTTCGTCGCCCCCCCACCCCGGTGGGTCTGTGGGGCAGACTGGGCCGCTGCTCGCCGTGTGACCCAGAAGAGCTGGGTTTTGGGGTCCCCGGGGGTGAAGCCCGGTGCCCGTGAGAGCCTGTCCTGCGCCTCAGCATCCCGCGTGGGTTGCAAGAACCTTCCAGATTCCCAGTTGGAGGGATTTGTGTTCAGGGAGTGAAGGATTCCTCAGGCCTGGACAGTCGGCTTCCCAGCAGTTGCTGGAGGACAGCTGTGGACAGAAGAAGGGGACCGGCCTGGCCTGTGGCAGGGTTCACCCTGGGAGCTCATGGCTCGAGTGACCCTTTCCCCAGGGGCCCTGTTCAAGCTCCCGTTGTGGCCACAAGGTAGTTGGATTTCTCGGGGGCGGGGGAAGGGGAGGGCATTTCCTGGTGTCTGGGCATAGCACACAGGGCTTTGCAGATGGTAGATGAGCCCTGGAGGAAGTACCTTTCGAACTTGGAGGTTTCGGAATCTTGCCTTTGATACCCCCATATTCCTTTGGCCCCGGGAACAGTTGTTAGTTCTCAGGGCTCGATACGTAAAGGGCGCTGTGCCCTGGGGGTCTATGACCCGTGTTCATGGATGCCACACACACAGGGGCCTGTAAACTCGGCACATCCCGTTACAGAATTCAGTAGGTCTGTTTCAGTAAGAGAGGGTCTAGCCTGCTATTTTGACCATGATGACAGTGGACCTTTTTACAAAAGCGAAAATCCTTTTTATAATTCGTGGCAGGTCCTGGCTTGAGTGCGCTGGCTTTGAGCCAAGCAGGGCCCGCTTGGTGGTGACACATGCCGGGATCACGGCCTTCTCCTTGGCGGCCCTCACCCCCACATCCAAGCGTGTGGAGGGGTCGACCTCCCCCTGCTGAATCGGGATGGAGTTAATAAGGTGCTGGTGACATCTGGGCTGAGGGTCCCGGCTCCGTGCGCGGCGAGCACTGAGCTCCCACAGACACCGTCGCCTGCCTGAGCCCCTGTAGTTTCGGACCCGGTGTCCAGCAGGCAGACCCGCCTGACACAGTAGGGAGGGGTGGGGACTTGCAACCACTGCCCTTCTCAGGGTGATGGGTTTTGGTGGCTTGAACTTGATCTGAGAAACTGGAATCTTCATTTTGACCTGAAACCTCCTGTTTTCAAATGTCTGTTCATTCACTTTTAAGCAACATGGCTTGACATCAAGCCAAATCAAGACAGGTGGAGGGTCAGAGGAGGCCTGCTCAGCCTCTGCCCCCCTGAGTCTAGTCCCTTCCCCATCCCATGACTGGTGGGGAAACTGAGGTTCGGATCTGGCTGGGTCCCACTGAGAAGTGTGGTGGCAGTCCAGTCCCCTGCCCGAGTAGGCACGCCGGGCATCCCCCCTTTCCCCGTCGGGTCTGGTTGGCTGTGCCCCTGGGACGGTGCGGCTGGCATGCCGCCATGCCTGTGTTGGCTGGGGACTTGCCCCGTGTCCTTAGGGGCTGGGACTGCAGGGGCACCAAGCTTGCCTGGTACAGACCGCTTTTGTCAACACCCACTCCGTATTGGAGGGACAGCGCTCTGACATTCTCTGTCCCTCCTGCACCGGAGGGGTAAGGCGGGAGCTGTGGAAACACCCAGACTTCCCGGCCCTAGCCTGCCGGCAGTGAGGGAGCAGGAAGTGGGGTCCAGGCTGGCCAGGCAGCCAGTGGCCCCTGCTTCCTCTTCCCACTGCTTCTCAACGTCTGTCCCCCCCAGTCAGGTTTTATCTGTTTCGGAAGGACGCGGCCTTGACCCCTGCCCTCCTGGCCCGTTTCCCCACCTACTGCTCCATGGAAAGTTGGAGAGTTTCAGTGGCCCCCTCCTGGCGGGGTTGGGTTTCTCTCCTCAGGGGCCGCTCCTCCGCATCGGGCACCCCTGACCCCCGCCCGCTTCCCGCACCCCGTGCCTCCGGGAGTCCACTGAAAGGGCTCCTTTGTGAGCGAGACTCGGCTCGGAGGTGGCCTGGCTGGCTCGGGTGCCGTCGGGCGCATGAAAGGGTCCCGATCCGGGCTTGTCACCTGGGTCTCAGGCAGCTCCAGGGTGGATGCCCTCCGACCCGGAGCTGTGGGGAGGTGGGCGTCCCAGAGTCAGATCCTCCTCGCTCCCGGGTTGTATGCCAAGCGTAAGACGGGTCTGGTGGGCGCTGGCACAGGACCGGGGTCCGCAGAAAGCGGGGCGTGGCCCTCCCCAGAGTCTTCTCCCCTTGGTTCCCAGCAAAGCAGCAAGGGAAAGGGCTCAGGTCCCAGCCTCTCCGCATGCAGCCCCCGACAAGGGCGCCCCTCTCCCCGCCTCTGTTTGCCCATCCGTACGGCGGGCCGAAGAGGCTAGGCCCCTTGGGATCATTTGTGGTGAGAGGCTCATTGGCCCTGAGACCCCCAGTGGCCGCCCACCTCCAGGAGGCAGCGGCGTGCAGCACCCCGGGCGTGGCGGCCTCCCTGCCTGCGCTGTCGGCCGCCGTCTGTTCTCGGAGTTACTC
The DNA here is from genome assembly GCA_028534135.1 of Potos flavus. Lineage (NCBI taxonomy): Eukaryota > Metazoa > Chordata > Mammalia > Carnivora > Procyonidae > Potos > Potos flavus. The sequence continues at coordinate 4,531 of JAPYYM010003699.1, forward strand.
TGATGCTCTGGGCAAAGCGGTCCGTGCGTCCGCGGCGGCCGTGAGGACTGTCCGTGTGGTTGGGGGGCGTCTCCCCGGGACCTGTGCGCGGGGCTCCAGCCTGACCCTGTCTCTCCGCCTTCTCTTGCTTCGCACTGCTGCGGTCGCTGCCTCTCCCGCCCCCTCGGGACGCCCCCCCCCCGCCCCCCGCTGTTCGTCTGTCCTCATCTGTCCATCCAGCTTGTGCAGACGCAGCAGCCGCTCCGAGTAGTCGCTGTCATCTGCCGCCCGACTTCTGTCCTTCGCCTCCACCCACAGCCTCTGCTGGTCCCGGTCGTTGGCAGCCTTGAACCTCAACCCCTAGGCGGTCCTTGGCCGGCTCTGGCGGTTGGGGGCGGACCCTCCGACGCCCGCTCTGCTTTCCAGCCCTCTTGTGGCTCCCGCTGGGAGGGGGCCGCCCTCCCGGGAACCTCTCTGGCCCGCGGGCCTCAGGTGATGTGTGTGTAGGGTCTCCCCTGAATGCTCCTCACTCTCGTTATCCTCAGAACCTGGAAGTGGTCTCCCCACGGGCCCCCCGCCCTCGGGACTGACCGAGGCGGGGAGACCCTGAAACTCGGCCCCCGACGGTAGAGCACCGTGTGACCCGGGCTGGACCCCACGCGGGCTTTGCAGTGCCTGTCGGCTGACCGCACAAGTTGGCTCCGGCTTTCGGGGGGTGGGCTCCCGCTCTCATTGTGTTTCTGGGGGACCCTCTCCGCGACTCCGAGCTCCTGCCTTGGGCTCCCTAGTGACTTAATGCTGCTGAGTGACAGGTCTGCGTGGGGGAGGGCGGCAGCCGCGTGGGGAAGGGAGCTGGCTTCTTACTCATTTCGGGCCTGGCCGGGGTCTCGCGTGGACGCGTGGGCTGGCCTCCCCCTCCCCCTCCCTGCCGTCTCTGCCCTTCCCCCTGGTTCCGGGTCATCTGCCGCCCCCTCCCCCCCGCTCCAGCCATGGCTTTGGCCAGCTCCTGCCGCCTTAGCCTTGGGGAGCAAGTCCTCTTCTGGGACTTGGCACAAGCAAGCGGCCCCGCTCCCCTTAGCAGCCTACACCTGAGGGGCTGTCCTCAGTCGAAAAAGGACACGAGGCCTAAGCAGGCCACCCTGTGCACCCGGAGCAGGGAGACCCTCCCCACTCGCCCACCCCCACCCCTAAGAAAAATTGCTTCGTGCGCGTGAGCTCAGAACACGCCGAAGGCAAATATAATAATGAATTTATTATGAGGCCGCTCGGGCTCCCAGGATCACGTGGCGCCCCACACCGCCGCCACCTACCCAGTCTCCGCGGCGGGGTCACCCTGGCCTTGTTAGGGCTGCAGGAGCGCCCCCCTCGGAGGGGCGCGGGGATCACCGAGCAGGAGGCGTGGGGCGGGGGGCCCTGGGCCCAGGGACGCGCTGGATTTGCTCAGAAACGTTTCTTGCCGCGGTAACGACAAATCTCCAGGAGGGGTGAGGGGGAGAATCCCAGTCCAGACCCTGCGCGCCGGGCAGGACAGGGGGGCCCCCGCCGGCCGGCCCCACGGGGTGTAATTACCCCGGGGTGGGGGGGGTTGTGGGGGGGGGGAAGGGGCGGACGGGCGCTTGAACCAGGAGCCAGCAGAAAATTCATCTCAGCCATTAGCTCGTAATTAGAGAGCACGGAGGGAGCAGGCCCGGGGTCTGGTGCCGGGCAGAGCCCATGAAAGGAAGCGGTAATTACAGGGTCTGCGGGAGGCCGGGCGGGAGGCCCGCGTGCTGATTAACACGAGGAGAGGAGGGAGCCCGGCCGGGACCACGGTTCGTGGCCTGTTGGGGGCCTCCCCCCCCCATTTAAACCCTGCTGATCGAAGCGTGGGGTGCGTTCTGAAGGACCAGGACAGGGTGGGTTTCCAGAGAGCGGCGAACGTTAGCCGCCCTGCCCACCCACCAAAACTTGGTTTTCTTTCCTTTTGCCTTTAAAAAAAAAAAAAAAAAAAAAAAGCTTTGTGCTGCTTCTGGCCATATTAGAAGCGGAGGCAGAAGAGAAGTATTGATTAAAGACCCCACGTTGGAGAGGAGGAGGAGCAGGCGTGGCGAGCCCCGGGGCACCTTCCGCAGAGGGGGCGGCCCAGTGGGGTTTGCTCCGGGGCCCCTGGCGTGGCCCCGTGGGCTCTCGGCTGTGCGGGCGGGGCCGGGGGGGGGGGAGCCGCGGGATCTCCCCTCCCGGCGTCTGGCCGTGATGGCTCTTTTCTCCAGGGAGGCCGCGTGGGCAGCCGATGGTGGCAGGAGCCTGGCCCGGGAGGACAGCTGGACGTGATGTAAATGAGAAGGCCGGGAGGCCACCTGACCCGAGTCGCACGGGAGCGCTGGGACGGCGCGGTGCGGGGGAGCCTGCGCCTGCCCCCCGCGCCGCCCCCGGCCCTCCGGCTCTCATCCATCACTGGCCTTCACGCGGTGGAGCGCGTTCCCAGCTGTTAGGATAATGAATTTACATGAGCTGATAATGTAGACAAGAATTCAGTCAACGGCCAGGAGCACAGAAGTTAGTAAATTCCCTCTCTAATGAGGGCACAGGGAGCAGGTGCCCCTGGGGCCTCCTGAGGGTGCGGGGGCCACCCCAAGACCCTGTCTCCCCGCAGCCAGAGAGCGCGTGCGTGGGGGAGGCCCGCATCTGCCTCCCGGGGAGGGGCTTAGGGGGCAGGGCCCCCCCTCCCAGGCTGCATGGAGCCAGAGTAGGTCCGGGGTGACCGTTTGCCAGGCGTTGGGGTCCTCCAAGCTTCGCCTCTGCCTCCCCCTCCTGGGTGCCAGGGAACTGCCATCCCGGCCGCTGGTGGTCCCCCAGCCCGCCCTCTCCGGTGCGCATGCTGCAGGAGTGCTGCTAATTTTAGCTCCTTAATGAAGTGGCTGGGTTGGGATTCTATTTTAAGTGACCTGACATCAGCAGTAGCTTTCCTGGCTCGCAGCGCCCCTGGAGCCCACAGCCGACACTATGGCAGAGACGGTGGCTTTGGGGGACCCCCAGGAACCCGGAGGGCTCCAGCCAGAGCCCAGGGAGCCCGTGCCGGGCTTTGAGGAGGAGAGGGGAGACTTAGGTGGGAGGGGAGGTTACTCGGGGCCAGCAGGGGTGTGACTGTGTTATTCGGAGGGTGGCTGACCCGGGGAGGTGGCAGAGGGGGACCTGCCCCCCAAGACGCTGGTCACCAGGCAGGGGCGGGGGGCAGTGGGTAAGGATGTGGGTTTGAGTTCTGGCAGGCGAGGCCCTGGTCCGAGGGGCGCCTCTGGGCCCTCTGTTGGCATGCCGGCTTCACGGTGGTGAGTCTCCTTCTGTTTGAGGACTGCCCCCCCCCGCCCACCTATTCATTGACTTATTAAGATTTCATGTGTTTGAGAGAGAGAGAAGCAGGCTCCCCGCTGAGCAGGAAGCCCCACGTGGGGCTCGATCCCAGGACCCCGAGACCATGACCTGAGCCAAAGGCAGATGCTTGAACCAGCTGAGCCCCCCAGGTGCCGCCATGATCCCCCTTTTGTAAAAGCCTGGTTTCCTGCAGAGAAGCCACAGCATAGGTATAAGGACGAAAGTGACACCTCTGTTCCTCTTGCCGCCACCTGAAGACACCAGCCCACGGGGCCTGCGATCCTTGGGATCTGGCCTGGCATTTGTCGTGTGCCACCCTGCCCAGCACTGTCAGCTGGCGGCCACAGCGGGTCTGCCCAGGTCACCAGCTGGCCAGCCCGTCACACGGCTGCCGGGCAGCAGCCTCCCTTCGGCTCCTGGGCCTTGGGGACTGGTCACTGCGAGGTCCGGTGACTGCATCGCCTTCCCTCCCTTCCCTACCCCTTGTCCCCATCTCCTGCCTCTGTGTGCGCCGTGGGGCAGGAGGGGTCTGGACCGGGGTCCCTGGCCACTTGCATAAGCAGGATGCAGGGGCTTTGTTGCAGTAATCTCAGCCCTGCTGTTAACCATCTCTCGGGCCCTGGATCCAAGCCTTTCCTGCCCCATCTGTAAAATGGGCACAATGGCAGCTTTCTCTCCGAATTGGGGATTAAAGAGCGGTGGCTGGCTGTCTAAGGAACGAGGGAACAAGGAGGGGGTGGTTGATGGTCTCTGATGGCATTGGGGAGGGAGGCATTTTGGAGACTGTGGGTAAAGGCATAGAGCATTTGCAGATGGTCGAACTTTTGGGGCTCCACGAAGACTGTGGTCCGGCCAGCAGCCGGGGCGGTGGTCTCATCCGAAGGCTCAGCTGTGCTGGGGGCGGGGGGCGGGGACGCAGCTTTTGTCTGGAGGCGGCAGGAAATCTGGGACTGTCTGGGACCGCTCAAGCGCTCCGCTCAGGCGATGCGAGACCGCAGCCACCGTGCCCCTGGTGGTCTCTCCCTGGAAGTCACGCCATTGCTCCCATGGCTCTCTGTTCGTCAGAAGCGAGTCCAAAAGTCTGGCCCCCATTCGGGGCAAGAGAACCAATCTCCGTCCCCTGAAGGGGTTGAGAACAAAGACTTGGTGGATGTGTTTTTAAGACCCTTCGGTGACTCGGGCTTCAGCCGGGCTTGTGGGAGCGGGCAGGCGCCGTAGGGTGTGTGGGGTGCCGTGTGGGCCTGGAGACGGGGTTCGAGTCCTGGGCATGCTGCCTGCCTGCGTGGCCCATGGCGCCGTGCTTGGGACTGGGACCGGACCATGAGCACCTCCTGTCCTGTGTGTGTCCCCCCGCCCGCCCCCCCACCCCCCACCCCGCCGTACTCTGCCAGCCTCCCGGCATCCTCTGCGGGGCAGGCACAGAGTGGGTATGGCTGGTGACTCTGCTGGCCTCCCCCAGGCCCGTCCTGAGGCGTCTTGGGAGGTGACCCGGCCATGCCTCACTGATGTGCCCTGCAGGAGAGCCCGGGGTCCCTCCTCAGGCACCTTGTCTCTGGCCGCCCCGTGTAGCCACACCTTCCCGAGTGTTTGGCGGGGACCGGCAGGCCTCATCCCCACAAGGCCTCCGTGTCACCGTGCGGCGTCTCCGAGTGCCGTCTGTCCTCCCCAAAACAGCCGTCGCCGCCCTGGCTGTGGGTGCTCAGCGGGCCCCGGAGGACTTCTGGGCCAGCCACGTCCACTCCCACGGTTTGTGCGCCGGGCTGCGCGGTCCCCAGCCTGGGGAGGGGGCCGTGGGGGGCACCCCCAGCAGCACGTGGACGTGTGACCCCCCAGGACGTGTCCCCCGGGTGGGGTGGGCGGCCCAGTCACGGAAGCGTGTGTCCTGGTTTGCGGAGGCCGACCAGTGTGGCTGCAGCCGGGCCCCTTGCTCATCCGGACCCATGTTTCTGCCCCTCCGTGGGCTGGTGGTGTGTGCACCGGGCACACGCTGAAGCCCGTCGTGTAAATTAGTTCCTTGAAGCCTGTCTAGATGAATCTATAAGGCAGACTTTGTCCTTAACTGCGTTTTCTAGATGAGGAGACAGGCCCAGAGAGGCAGAGTGACTCGCCTGAGGTCACACAGCTTTGAGGCTGCAGTGCGGGATTCATGGCCCAGGTACCTGGCCGCCAAGTGAATGCTGAGCTTGACCTTCGGGCCCGCACTTCCTCAGTCCGTGACCTTGGCCACACCTCCTGCCCGGTCTGTCCACGCTGTCCACCGTAGGTAGAGAGGGCGCAGGTGGTAGCCTGGGATGACACTCCGAGAGCGCGTGAATCCCTCGTGCTCAGTGGTGCTCCGGGGGCCGGCCGGGTGCTGGGTCGACCCGAATGACCCGGGCCTGAGACCTGCGCCTTCTGGCCGTCAGCCCGCTGGCGAAGGGACCCTCACTCCCACGCCCTGCATTCTTAGGTTTCTCTCCTGGGGTTCACCCCCCGCCCCTGCTGTTCAGAAAGAGGAGGACACGCGGGTCAGCAGGGGTCGGCGCTGCCTTGGCCGCTCCGTGGGGCAGCCTGGTGTGGCAGCCGCCCACGTGGCCCGCCTCGCAGCTGGGAGCTGGCCATGGGCACGGGGGAGCCCTGCACAGGTCCTTTGTTCCCAAGCACGGGCCCTCCCCCGAGAGAGCGGTGTTCCCTCGCGCTCTGGGATGTGTGCGCCTGGGCCCGCTGCCTCTCCCGGCTCGTTCGGGGGGGGGGGGGGGCGGCGGGCAGCAGGTGGGCGCTGACCCCCTGTGGGCACCCCCTTCTCACCCTTCCCCTGCTGGCCCGCGGAGTCAGATGTGGAAGCTGGTTCCCGTTAGACTCCTGTAGACTCAGCGCAGAAGCCGGTGGAGGAGGGGGGCTCTGGGGGCGTCCCTCGCCGCCACCCTCTTGTTTCTCGCCCTCCTGTGTTGCTGAGTGTTCTCTGATGTGTTCCTCCACCCACGGCTCTCAGGGACCCCTCCCCGGGTGCCTGCCCCTCCCGGGTGTCC
>JAPYYM010000037.1:0-21176 GCA_028534135.1 Potos flavus
CGTGTGTACGTACACCAGTGTGTGCTCGCCTGTGTGTGTATGTACATCAGTGTGTGCTCAACCGTGTGTGTGTATGTACATCAGTGTGTGCTCAACCGTGTGTGTGTACGTACATCAGTGCGTGTTCACCTGTGTGTATGTACATCAGTGTGTGTTCACCCGTGTGTGTACATACATCAGTGTGTGTTCACCTGTGTGTATGTACATCAGTGTGTGCTCAGCCGTATGTGTACGTACATCAGTGTGTGTTCGCCCATGTGTGTGCTTACATCAATGTGTGTTCACCCGTGTGTACGTACATTAGTGTGTGTTCGTCCATGTGTGTCATGTGCTTATGTGTTGACTGGAGTCATCCTCATTCTCATTTTAGAAGTTTAGCTTTACTGTGCCTGCCTGTATTTCTTATATTTCACTTATTTTAAATCAGTCCTACTTATTACGCGAAAATAAAAAAATCTTTGTGCAACAAAATATTTCTTAGGCTATTTTCCACGCAAGCTGGGGTGTGGGCCTTGTAGCCCTTCTATGGCGGAGGCAGGTTCTCTGGGGGCAGTGGTGGGACGTGGGCTCGCGGTCCCCGGCCGGTCGCCAGCGCGGCCCCGGGTGGGCTGTGAGCCAACACCGCGTCCTGGAGAAGGGGAGAGCTGCCGTGGGTCCGGCTGCCGGCGACACCGGGCCCTGCCCTGTCACCCCGAGGCTCACCCGCGACGCTACCGATCTGCGCAGGTCCTGTGGTGTGGGGAGAAGGCGCTCGGCCCCCAACAGCCCGTGGGTCCGCACTGAGCTGCCCAGCCACCCATCCCTCAGTGTCCACACCCAGAAAACGGGCCTAACCCTTCCTGCGCTTCTCTCCGAGGAGACAGTGTGTGCAGACGCCCCTTGTCCACTGCCGGTCACCCTCCGAGTGACTCCTGCGCCCGCTTCCCAGCCACACACACTCCCGCTCCCACACCTGGGTTCTTGGCAGCCGGGGCTTCTGCAGGACAAGAGGGGTCAGAGAATCGAAGCCAGGGGTCCCGGGAACATCCTCTGACGGGGAGGACGTTGTCTGAGCCGCCTGCCCGCAGCGCGGAGGCCGCAGTCCCTCCCGTCCCCAGCAGCTGGCCTCCCACAGCGGCTACCGGCCTCCGGATAAGGAGGCCGCGTGCCCTCCGCTGGAGGAGCCGGCCCGAGGCGAGGGCGGCGGGAACTCCCCACGGCTGGGATTCACTCTGTGCCCCGTGGAGGCGAGAGATTGAGGAAACGAGGGTGACCCACAAGTACCGGTGCGCATGGACGTCAGGGAGCTTCCCGCGTGGCGACCAGCGGCGGCGGCGGGACGAGCGGGCTGCGAGACCCTGGGCGGGAAGCCCCCGCCGCCGTGCAAGCTAAGCCCCCACCAATTCTAGAAACGAGGAGCTTTTCGAGCAAAGTAATAGCGGGGCCCAAGGTCAAAATTTTAATTCTTTGATTTAAATAAATGTAGCCACGTTGAAGAAAACAGTTTTGTGGTATCCGTAGCTAACACTCCTCCGCGTCTCCAGCGAAAACGCCTAGATGACGCCCGCAGGCTTATAGAAGCCACGGGAAAACTCTCCGGAGGGCAGAGGGCCGAGCCGCCGGGCCCCGCCGCCCCGCGGGAAGGACACCCAAGTCCAAACGCCAAGAGGCGACGGCGGATCCGTCCTCTGCAGTTCCTTCTCACGCGGAGCTCACTAGCGGCAGGAACCGCGGCTGGGTAAGAGAAAGGGCCGAATAATAAAGAGTTATCTAAATTTGGCCAGCCAAAGTATAAATGGAAGCCAATTTGGGGGCCTGTTTTTAGAGCTAATTGCCTCTGATTGAAATTGGTTTTGATTTGGCTTAAATTGGAGCCTCAGATGGCTATGGCACCTCCGTCCTCCGTGTCTACAGCGATGGCGCATCTGGGACCCAGAGGGCTCCCGGCGGGAGGACGCGGGTTCTTGGAAAAGAGGACGACAGAGCCGGGAGGTGACTGGCCAGCTCTTTCCCGTGGCTCCTTTCAGGTAATCTCAGCAAACAAATTTTTGGAGAAGAAACTTCCCTTTAAGTCAGAGCCCTCGTTAGGCAGAGTCCTTACTAAAGAATCATTGTAATTTGAACACTTCTATCCACCCCCCCCACCCCACCGCCCCAGCTTTTTGGACTGGGGTCTCGGCCAGTGTCACGGCCGGGAATCCTCAGGGCGCGGAGGAGGAAGGCTCACGGGACCTGTGTGTGACACCCGGCACATGAGCCCGAAAGGGTCCGCACGCTGCGTGGCCTTTCTGCACTGCCTCCCTCATCCCTCCCGAGCCACCAACCTGTGTGGTCTCCACCAGATGGGCCTGGGGCCAGGGAAAGAGGCAGCCCCAGAGTTTGAACGGTATTCATGTACACATTACATTTTGATACATTTTCAGTTTACATATTATACATAATTAGACATAAAATTATCCACTTCTTTTTAAGGCCATTCCAAATGTGTTGGCCTGGATAAGATCAGAGCAAAGAGTTATCTCAGGAAGTTTAAGAGGTTTGAGGATCCAAGACCAAGAGTTTATCTGGCACAACTCATCTTTCCATGATCAAGAATGTCCCGTTAATGGCCAACTATCGAAATTCAGTGTCAAATGTGACAAGAGGAACATTTCCAGAAAATTCCGTAATAGAGAACTTTTGGGAGGTTATTGGGACCCCCTGTCTAATACGTCTTTATGAAGACGTAGAAATCGTTCATCTACAGTGAGTAGTGTGATTTCACTCTGTCGCGTAAGCGGCTGCTGCAGCAGGGATTGACCAAACATCGAGAATGCTCTGTTGAGAAGGGCACATGTGTGATTACTCTAGAGAAAGCACCTGCAGATCTTTATGGGATCATCCCATGCCGCTATGTAGGAAAAACCACCTACAAGGCCTTCGTGACTCAGATTAAACGTAATGAATAGAGGGGTCTCGTCAATTAAGAGGTTAAAGGAAAACAAATGCTGTAATCTATGGCTTCCTCCGTTTAGAGAGACTTATCAAGTAAAAATCAGTCACTTAAATATCAGACTTTTGATAGCAGGCATTTAATTGGAACCCATAGTTTCAAAGCCTCACCAATAAAAATGGACCAATCAGAGAATTGGTCAAGTTTAGATTTCTCAGAAAGGATCAATCAAAATGGAATTTACTTGCTGCAAAGACAAGTTGACAAATGAGTGTGGCTTCCAGACCGACCACGATTAGGAAGAGGCCCTCCCTCTCTGAAGATAAGGTCTCCCATCCAGGAAGAGGCAGGATGGAGAGAACGGGGGCCTCCAGCACTGGCCCGGAGGACGTGAAGGCCCAGCCCGCCCTCCAAAGATGTGCATGGGGAGGCCCATCGCACCATCTTCCAAGATGAAAGGAGAGAAGAAGAAAGCGCTGGAACCGGAGAAGAGGCAGCTCGGAACTTCGGGGCAACACAGCCTTCTAAGCCCAGAGTCAAGGGATGGAAACCAGCAACAACCAGACCGCTCAGAGCGCTACTCTGGCGCCTGGGGTGCTGAGGCGCTCCCCAGGGAGAAGCGGTCCTAGAGAGCGGCTGCGCACAGGCTCTTCCTTGCTCACGGCGGGCCTGCGGGAAAGTCAAGGGAAGTCGCCGTGGTCTGATGGGTTGGCCACGCTCCAAGTACAGTCAATCACGTTTTGATCATGAGGGAAGTACAGTTTTAAGCCATGAAAAAAGATGTCTTAACAAAGTGGGTTGAGTCGTTCTCGCTAAGTCTGTCCGTTTCGAGGCCCTAAGAGCTACTTGTCCTTTAGGCACTGCGCGCACGACACCGGACTTTAACGCCGCCAAGGAAGAGGGCACCCTCCGGTGCCTACACGCCGTGGAGAAAACGCCCAGAGTCTTGTGAGGCAAGGGCTAGTTCAGGAGGCCACTGAACATGAGCACGTGATCTATGGCACTAGGGCCTTGGACAGGGATCCTGTAAAAAATGACATGATGTGAAACAGAGCCCCGTACTCTGCGACAGCCCTGGTCTACCGTGGGGGGACGGGCTGTGGGGCGGAACCCTGGGGAAAGGAATCAGATAGGGGCTCCGAGGAGCATTTGTTCCTGCTTTGGAAATACAGCGGTTTCCAAACAAAATGGAAGCCAAGAAGTTGGACGTGACGATATTTATAACATGTCAGGTAATTAAGAAATAATTATCTGGGGTTCTTGGTTCTCATTCTGCCGTGAAACTACTTTCAGGTCTCGCCCTTCTTTCCTGACACACACCCTACATCTCCTCCGACTGAAGCACTGAAGGCTTTCATCCGCTTTCTAAGACTTGTACGGACTCCTTCCGAAACCTGTGTAGGAACTGAATGTGGTTCTGTATATGCAAGGAAGAAAGACCTTAGTCTGGCGACTTAAGTGTAAGTGATCAGATTTATGCTTAAAATAGAGAAAACGTTAGAGGCGCGGGGGCGCAGGAGAGCAGGCGGCTGGAGGGCGGTGTGTCTGAGGGCAGGTGACCTCCTGGCTGCACCCACCCCTGGGCCAGGGGACGTGACCCGGTGCTGTCCTAGGGGATTCGCGACGAGGACGGCAACGTGCTTAGGGGATTAGCTACGATCGTGGTGAGTTTCTGTCATCAGTGCTATTTAAATGCCCGTATTTTAAATAATCATATGAACTACTGACTTCTAAAAAAAAATCAATTCTTCACTTTTTAGGTTGCAATCACTTCCTGAAAGTTTGAGAACCTCTGTCCGGCTTCCCTTCCGTGTGCATGTGTCTCTCAACAGAAATTGCTGAGGCTTTAGAAAATTCGTGACAGCGCTAGAGACCAAGGAGAGGGAAGAGGCCGAGGGACCATCCAGAGTGGTGACTGACGTCCTGAGAACCCGGTCGTGTGTGGCGCTGCAAGGCTGCGTGCCCAGCGGGTTTGCTTAAAGACACGCGTGTTTCCACACGACACCACTTTGTTACTACGAGCCGAACCGATCTTTAGAACGATTGTCATGAAATCTTACTTGAGTTCCTGCGAGCTGGTGGCCAGCATGCTCCGGATGCTCCTGTCGGCGAGGGGACAGCCCGACAGACTGCAAGACAGGCCAGAAGAGTCAGGTGAGTGCCGCCCCACCGGCTCGCGCTCCCGGACATGCACAACAGACAGTTGAAACTGAAAAGTTTAATGCAGAAAGCGATGGGGCAAGTGCTGTATATTGAATTTTTTTTTTTTTTTTGTATAATTAACTCTCTTCTTTGAAGAAGATGTGTCCATTAATAAATAATTTGTGAAAAATAGTATAAAAATATTTGCGCTCTTTGGTTTCAATGTTGGTGAAGAGTTTTCCGAATTGTGGTCGTTTACTCGCATGTAAAAGACACTAGACAACACGTACACTGGCATGCTTTTAGAGTCAACATAGAGCACTTAGAGGGTTGACACGGAATTCGACGTTTGTACTTTGACAGCATTGTTGAGGTAAGCTGAAAACAATAAATTGAAAAGACAGAATCCACCATGAGAAAAATGAAGTCACACCTTCTATGTGAGGCGTAATTACCAGTCACATGACCACTCCCATCACACCTTGGTGTTGGACATCTGCCACCAAACAAAAACAAAAACAGCCAAAATAGTAAGTATGTTTAAAAAAAAAAAAACTTTAAGAAAGTTTCATTGTTTCCAGTTTAGCTGCAATGTCTGCAAGGGGATCTAGGTGCCCCGAGGGGAAGCTGCAAAACGCACGACCACATACGGCAAAGGCGTCGCCATCACACAGAGCGTCCTGGGAGCGAGCGGGCCACGCGGCCTCCCGCTCCGCTGAGCCGGCAGCCTGAGACATTTGTGTGCCGCGAACGTCGCATGCTCGAACGGCAAGGCATGTACAGACCGGTTTTTAAAAATAAGCCGAAGGGAGGGACAGTCAGGAGGAGCAGTGGTTTCACCTCGAGTTGTGCTTACGTTATCAAGTCCTTCTTGCTCTCCTTGCACTGGGGGTACTTGGGCTTGGGGCTGGGGATGGTCACCTCTCCCGGGTACCTTCTCTCCTCCAGGGCCTCCTGGAATGGGTCCAAGTCTTCTGGCTGCAGGCAAAACACAGCTTCAGGGCGGCGCAGGGGACCGCGCCACACGCAGAGCACAGACGCGGCCCCCAGGGGCCGGCCCCCACTGCGCCTTCTCCTCTTCCACCACACTGTGCATTTAGGACCGTGCACACCTTTGTCCTGGGGGGCCCTACTTAGAACGCCAACCTGGGCTCTGTTCAAAGAGCATCTTTTTCGGAGAGGACCTTAGTTTCTCATCCAGTTGCCCTAAACTTCTAAATTCATACCTGTCAGTGGGCAGGGCCTTATTCCGTATTTCTGCTGGGGTACTTAGAAGGGGACAGATACCTGGTTTGGAAACCAGGGACACCATTTCTTAGTCGGTGTCTTTCTTTCAGGGTCTGGGAAGCACCCGCTGGTGTTAAGACCCTCTTATCCAACACGGACCTGCAAAGCTTAACCACGAGCCCTAGAGGCGTTTTAGGATGAGGCTTTTTCCAGCCCCCGGGGAGCATTCTGCATGTGTGCATTGGGGCCCAAGGCAAGGGAAGACCATCTGAGCTCAATGTCGTAGTTCTCAATTACTCTTAAGCAGCATTTACTGTTTTAGTAGCAAGTGTCTACGTTGAGTGGGTCCCAGTGCAGTAACTAAGAAATTCCTACAGATGGCGACACTCAGCAGCCGCGTCTCGAGAAAGCAGGAGAGCAGGTCTTACTTCTGGGACAGTCTGCGTGATGAAAATACTTCTGTCGATTTATGAGGGCTTAACTTTAATTAAAATAAATTCAGAGACTCAACCGCCATGACTTATTTGGTAGCAATGACTTAACACTGTAGGAGAGAAAAGAATACTTTGGAATTTACCTTGCCACTCAGATTCTATTCTTTTGCCACGCCTGGATACTTAAACCAGTTTGAAGAATAAAGATAATAGGCTTTAAGATGTAACGGCCTTATAGCCAGGTGCCTTTCCTGCCCGTTCCTACAAATAGCTAACGCTCCCGCTTCCTGCCCTTCCTTGTTTCCGTAAGAAGCTATGGCTCTGATGGCGGTCTCCCTATTGTATTCAAATAGGATTTTCATTTTTCAGTGAATGAAGATGTCATAATTTTCAAAATTGAACGCTGGGGAAAAAGCCAGTACAATAAAGAACAACCGTTTCTTCATTTCTTTTCTTAGCCTAGAGGATATTTTAACTATTTTAGTGACTTGAATGCGAACATCGTAACCACAGGTGTCCCCCACTTTTCGAAAGCTCACGAAACACCACTTTGCTCTTATGAAAGATCTACTTTAGTACCTGCTTTTCCTAAGAAAGAAACCCAAAAAGGATTTTAGCTTTTACGAAAAAACACAAAAAGTGCACATAGCGTTCAGTGCTGGCTTTGCGGCCGCGGTGGGAGCGGCCCCGCCACGCGCCTGTCCCCGGAGACCACGCCCAGCCTCCCGGTGCCGCGCTCCAGAGCTCTGAGCGGGGTCTGGGAGCATCCGGGCTCCATCTCGGGTCATCTGTGCATCCTTAGCACGGTGTGTCCTAAGGTTCAGAAAATCAACACCCGAGAGATGATTTTTGGGGTCTGGGAACGCTCAAAATATTTTCTACATAAATTAATTAATCATGCCATTTGGCTTAGGAGAGTTTCCATAGGAAAGCTCTATTTTCGGATCACGGGGGAGATCCGTATTTCAAAAATCTGTTCTGGACAGAGGTGTTTGGTAATGCCGAGCTCAGCCAAGATTTAGGCAATAGTACTGAAATGATTTCTTCAGGGCTGGAGTATACTCTTCTGGATATTTTGGGTTTCTTTGAGAACAGACACCACCCTTAGCTTCAAAGGGCTAGGTAATTAATAACTAACGATAGTTAACCATTTAAGTATTTAAGATGTTATAATTCTCTAGCTACAAGGAGAACCATGCTTTATAGCCATACGTCACCAGAAAAATGGACTGGCTTGCTGTTTATATATTTTCTTGGAGAAATAGTTGGTATCAAAACGCACTTGTTAGAGGAGAAAATTCATCATCGAAAAGAGTTTGTGATTTGTTTCCCCGAATCAGCGTTCGTGAAAGATCCCTCCCGGGCCAGCGAGGTGTGTGGTCAGCCCTAGTCGGCTGCGGTCACACCACGGGAGCCCACAGACGCCCGACCCCGCGCCCTGAGCCGGCGGGCAGCGAGGGGACGTACCGGGACCTCGGCCGCGTCCCCGCCGTCCGCCCTGCGAGGCTTCATCTTGGTGTAGTCCACGGGCAGCTCCCAGCAGTCGTCCTCCAGCTGGAAGCACCGGCTGCCCATCACCGCCTGCTGCTGGGGGGACATGGGCTCCAGGGGCGTCAGGACCGGGCAGCAGCTCTCCCGCGGCCGTGGCTTGTTCATGCTGAGGTCCAGAGTCCCGTTCTCGTCCACCTCCATGTCCGGGTTCTGCTGGACAGAGAGACACGGTGACCACGCGGGCCTGCCCCCGGCCGCAGCCCTGCCTCCAGCCAGTGCAGAATTCAGACTCGGATTCCCCCTGTGGTCTCCGGCGCATGGACTCCCGAGGGGAGCAGACGCGGTCCTTTGGGACATGGCTGCTGGCCCGCGCTTGGCCGCAACACTGCACGGCAGGGGCAAGCCTCTGCTCACCTGCTGGTGACCTGTAATCTGTCTCTCCGCCTGTCTCTTCTCTATTTCACATGTCTCCCGCGTATTTACCACCCATCTTTATCTTCTTTTCTCTGCAATACATCCCTGCTTTTCGAAATAAGCCTTGCCAGAAGAAAGTCAAACGAATGCCTCATCTCAATTCTATTCCAGCTCAAACAACGTTTAAGAGATCAGAACTGGATGCGTGTTTATGCTTCACAATCGTCTTTCAGTCTCACTGATGTGAATGCTTTGAGACAAAGCGGAGGCATAGAGGGGCGAGGGAGCAGCAGCCAGAATTCACTGTCCAACACGAAATCCTCTGATGAAGAGTATTTTCTGTTTTAAGGGAGGGGGATATGCAATCAGTTCAAGGAATTCTGCAGCAGTGATTATGGTCTGACCCACTCTGTGTTCCAGCAAACCTGCAATTTAGCCAACTGGCTTAAAACAATAAAGAGGTACCGGGTGAGGTGGGTTTTTTGTTTTTTGTTTTTTTTAAATGATGCTTTCAAACAGGTAAAGAAGTCTTCAGAGCTCGCCTCTCCGGAGAAGGGAGGCAAGGAAGGACACATGGAGGACAGAGCGGGAAATCCTGCCAACGGTCCCGCACTTCTGCTCCCGGAGAGTTACACTCTCCAGAGCAAACATCTGATTTCAGAGCCGGCGTGAAAGCTGCTGCCTCCCCACACGTCTAGCGGCTTTCTCCTCTGGCTGTAAGAGCGGAGGGCAGCTGCCGGGAAGGGGCGCCCCACGCAGGCTGCTGCCTTGCGACCTCCCAGCATCTTTCCGCCTGAGCCCCTCCTGCCAGGGAGCACTCCTGCTCTCAAGCTCTCGTACTAGCTTAGCCTGCATCATGGTGGACTTAATTCTCTCAGCCTTAGCTTTAATAAAGTAAAAAAAAAAAAAAGGGAAGAGATTGCTTTCCTTTTTTCCCCCTTGCCACAGAAGCTCTTCCATGCTAGCCTTGGATTTTAGCGGCCCTGAGCACCAGGAAATCGCATCGCCCTGACAGGTCTCCAAAATCTCGGAATAAAAACATTAATAGAACAGAAAGCACTTGTAAAGCATAATATCACTGACCTCTCTCCGGTCCTACAGATTACAGTTACCCCTAACTCCCGTCAGGGTCGCGGGCTCACGGCGCCTGCAGCCAGGCAGCGCCAGAAAGGCAGAGTCCCCTTGTTTTCTGGAGGAGCTGAGGGACCAGGTGTGCCGGCCCGCATGTCCTCTGAGCACACAGGCCACAGCACACCGGTCCGTTCCCAGAAAAGCCAGGGGGCCGGACCGCCGCTGACCCCGACGCCGTGCCAGCATGTCTGAGGTTTCTGGACTGACGAAAGCTGGCCAGAACGGCGTGACAGTCGAGAGGAAATCGGATTTCGACTTTCTTTGTTCCCTAATACCGAGCGACCTGCTAGGAGCAGGGGGGACAGTCCTGTTCTTTATTTGACATCGGGGCTGCCCTCTCTCCTCCTGCTTGGGGTTCCAGGCACACGGCTTCTTCCGTTCTATTCTCTGTGCAGCATTCGAGGCACTGTGGGGGCCCTGGGTGTCCTGGCTACAAATATGACCCTGGACCCTAACCAGGAGGGTCCCCCACATGTCCTCTCTAACAGGCCTGACAACTGCTCCTGGCTTACGGACCAGCCATCCCGGGCCGGCCAGCAAGCGTGCTTTGTGGGATGTCTGCTGAGTGCAGCGGGACGGGGGGCTCGGGCCGTGCGGGGCGTGAGCCCTGGGATGCTCCTCCCCCCCACCCCCTGCACCCCGGGCCGGCAGATGCTCCTCCCCCGCCCCCCGTCCTGCAGGTGGGCGCCGGCCCGCTGGGCGTACCCGCGCCGCGCACAGGTCCTGCGGCTTGGTGGACAGGTTCTGCGGCATCTCGCGGCAGCGCGTGGACAGGTTGAGGATGGCGGTGGCGGCCATGTGGGCGGCCTCCATGTCGTGCGCGTAGTCGAAGCTGCTCTTGCTGCACGTGCTGCTGGCGCTGCTGCCGCCCCCGCAGCTCACGTTGCTGCTGCTGCTGGGCGCGTAGCTGCTGGTGGTGCTGCTGCTGGGGCTGGCGTTCTTGCAGTAGCGCTTTGCTGGGGAGACACGGGGACAGCGATGACTTGGGTCCCCGCCGCCGGCCGACAGCACAGCGGGGCTCGGCGCCCCGCCACCCACACCGCGCCCCTCCCGCCAGCCCTGGGGACACACGCAGCCGTGGCCGGGAGGGTAGGGCGCCCACAGCCGCCGGGTGGGGACGAGCCCATCTGGCCCTCCCGGGTCAGAGCTGGGTGAGCGGGAGGGGCCGCTAACCCAATCTGTTTCAGGGCCGCACCTGATTGGGACTCGGCCACCTGCTGTTGGGAAGTGACGGGAATGCCAGCCTGCTCAAGGCCCAAGGACGGGTGTCCCCGCCACGACTGCCCATCAGCTCAGTGGGCGGCGGGGGCGGTGGGGGCCCCACAGAACTCCTCCCTCCAGAGACTGGCTGCTCCTTCCAGCCAGGAGGGGCCTCCGCGGCCAGCTGGGCACCCACGAGGGAAGCACCCCTTTCCCCAAGAAGAGCCCCACCCTGGGAGTCTAATGAACAGCCACGTGGAGGAAGCGGCTTGGCCAGGGAGAGGGACTGGCGCACACCCGTGGGCGTGGCTGAGCCCAAGGTAAGCAGCGCAGCGTGGCCACGTGCACGCCACACGTCGTCCCGCAAGCCGTCACCTGCACGGAGCCCGGCTCGCAGGATGCACGGGGACAGCCCCAGTCACACAGAGCACACAGGGTCTTGGGAGCAAATGCCGCTTTCAGGGCTGTCTGGACGTCTCCTCTGGCCCACAGGGGGGGAAACGCTTGTGGGTAATTTGTTAGGGCCCCGTGGCCATTGCCAAGGGCAGCAAAGTCACAGGGTGTCCCCTGCAGGGCAGACAGGTCTCCCCCGGAGTCCTGCCCAGGGAGGGAGCAGCCAGGGGCACAGGAAGCCCCCCGCAGATGTCTCCCTCACAGTGTCCTCGACTCCGTCACGAGGGCAAGAGCCCCTCTTGCACGACCCCCGTGCTTCTTCGAACGTTCTTTCCAAAGCGAGCTTAGCCAGCTCTCCCTGCGTGTCCGACATGTCGCTAGCGGTTTGTAACCCGAATACCCCCTAGGAGGACGGTCACAGGGCTTTCCTCCCAAAGGGAAGGGGCCGACAAAGCGGAACTGAGCAGCTGGCCTCACACAGCCACCACGGTCGGTCATCACGAGCCACAGCAAGAAGCTGCCCAAAGCACCGTATTCAGAGCAAGTGAACAAGTAACTGGGCTTCCACCATTGATAACTTTCCACTTTGGGCCCAAGATGGCTTTCCTTTTGCCGCCGGGCTGCCCAGCAATGCTGGTACCGGGCCTCACCGCAGCCCCCACCGAAAGTCACCGAGCCGCTGCACGGGCAGGTGACCATTTGAAGCAGGTCCCCTCGCGTGGCCCAGAGGGCTGGCCGCACACACTCGGACCCCCAGCAGGTCCATGAGGGCTGGGTCCCTCTCCGCGAGGACGAATCAGCACACCTGTTGGTTGGTCTGTCCGGGACATGACCTTCCCTTCCTCGTTCTTCCGTGGGTGCACATATCTAAGCAGCAGAGAGCACAGTGTGGGGTCTGAGCACAGAGACGTCGCGTGGGGCCGAGGCAGCAATGCAGGGGGACCAGAGACCCTCCCTCGAGGGGCAGCCCCCCGGGACGCGTGCAGTGGACGGGGGAGCCACGCTGAGCCAGCAGGTTGCGGTACTCTCCTCGGGACTGAAGTCTGGCTTTACACCATTTACAATTTCGATATAAAAATAGGACCACAGAAATTGTGGGAGAAATGCAAAAGTACTTTTGAGGATTCTTTTCCCTAATGAGGGCTGGCCACTGGCTCAGGAAAGAAATGGAATGCATATAAATAAGAAAAATGGCCGTTTCATTTTGAAATGAGCAAATTCCAATTTCTAGGAGAAAGCCAGCAGGACACGTGTGTTCAGGAAACGGCCCCAGATTTCTGGTAAAGGGGCGTCCACTTCGCCAGATGTTTGGTTGTGAAAGGCGTCGGGTTGGTAGGACTGGGCACAATGCTAGCAGGTGAACGAGCGGGGGGCAGTTTGTTGGCGAGCCCGATCCAGGAGAACCAGGTAGGACCGGCAGCCACACACCTGGGCCCCGTCGCGGAATGCAAGCACGTCTTTGTTTCGTTCAAAATGAAAGTAAGAGTGGAAGTCCTCATAAAAGTCGCCAGTTCATAAAATGCTCACAAAGCCAGTATCGGTGACCAGGGACCGTGACAAAACGCACTTCCCTTTCCGCTCGGCCAGCAGGCAGGATCGGTCACTGTCCTTCCGGGTGCCGGCCTGTCCCTGGGGGTGATGGAGGCCACGCCTCCCCGCGTGCGGCTTCAGCGGCCTTGCGCCGCATTGAGACCACCCCCCCCCCCGCCCCGCGTTCAGGACTCGATCCCTCTCTCGCAGGACAAAGGAAGACTCCGTGGGATTTCTACTGGCTAAATAGGACAAACTCAAAAAATGAAAACAGCCACGTTCTGACCAGAGCCTTCTTGTCACCCTGCCTTACTTGGGAGTCTCCCTAAATGTGTGCGTCTCCTCCCAGGAATGTCCGCCTTCTCCGTGTGAACATAAGGGAAGAGACGAAGCCCCGACCTCCGCGGAAAGCACACAGAGAGCCCAGTCCAGGAGCCTCCGGAGGGCTTCCTGCGCGGGGGACCCGGGTGGATCCGGACGGCCGCGCGCCCTCACGCCCCGACCGTCACGGTGCCCATGCGGCTCTGTGCTATTGTGAGTGCTACACGGGAAAAGGAGCTTTCTCGTGAGAACACAGCTCGGTGGGGTCTGCGCACCTCTGCTTGCGTGCCCTAAAGCATCGACTCCCCGTTCGGGCTCCTCACTTCCCGCTCACTCATCCGGACGGGTAGGGTTTGCACGGCCGGCATGGGCACTGCGCTTTGCCACCGAGGACAGGAGCTTGCGGTCCGGCGGGAAGACAAGCTGTCTCCCCGTGAGATCGCCGAGGGTGAGACCCGGAGCTGCACGGGCGCCATCGGGAAGGGAGCTCAGCGAGAGGACCCCGTGCCGAGAGGCTTCTGGGAGCAGCCCACCGGCAGGCGTGGGCAGGGGGGGCGGCATTCCAAGGACAGCTGGCTGCGGGCAGGGCTGAGGAGGCCGGAGGCCCGGTCCAGGAGCAGCTCCGGGAGCCGGCGGCGGCAGGGAGCCCGGACGGGGGCCGGGGCGGAAGATGGGAGGTTGGGCGCATCGGGGCAGCACTGAGTTTGAGAAGCAAAGAGGAAGTTCGAGGCCGATCGCGCAGTGCTTAGCTTGGAGAATCTGAAGTTGGGAACGACCGAGAGGGAGGCTCACGAGGGGAGGCCACGGGGGCTCTGAGTTTAGACAAAGCTCGGGGTGCTGATAAATCGCCCAGAGACGCGAGCGGAGAGGTCTGAGACTGGCCGCTGTTCTGTAAAGGACTGGACGGTAGGCCGGGCTTTTCCGGCACAAGCCCTCGGTCCTGCCGCTGTGTGGCCGAGCCTGGCGCGGACAGGATGGGGGAGGGCGGCCGGGGCCCACATGGCTTTACCTACGAGCCCTGAAATTTGAACTTGACATAATTTTTACAGGTCACAAACTCTTCTTTTTTGCCCAACAATTTAAACGTATCAGCGCCATTCTTAGCTCCCTGTGACAAACCGGCTGGCGAGATGCCGACCCAGTACTCATGGGAGAAGCCAGCACCGACATACACGTTCGGGAACCCTGTCCCTTCCCACCGTCCCCCTTCCCTACGCCCGCACATGGACTTCCACGCCCTGCGGGACAGCACCCCAGCTCCCCGGCAAGCGGGGCACGCCGAGCCATTCCCTCCCCTGCCCCGCAGGTGCCTGTCCCTGCTCTCAGGCACCTCGTCAGGCCACGGGTCTTTCCTACCAACCCACGGGTCTTCTACTTTTGCCTAATTTCTACTCGAGCTCATGGTCAAGTGCAAGATTTGCCATTTTGATAAAGCTCCTGCTAATTTCTCCAGAATGGACTTCTTGCTTCACCGTTTGCATGAGTGTGTATCTCATGGTCTTTCATTTCTCTTCCTTGAAACTTGTCACCCAGAGGGAAAGAAGAGATAAACAGATGATACATAATAGAGAGAGAGATGAGTGGATGGATGGGTGGATGAACAGATAGATGGGTCAGTGGATGGGTGGATGGTGGGATAGATGGATGGATGGGTGGACTGGTGAGTGGATGGGTGGACGGATGGATGGCGGATGGATAAACAGACAGAAAGACAGATGGCTACTAGCCAGTGTCTGGAAGGACGCAGGCACTTAGATCAATGTGTGTTGAGTATTTCTGAGCACAGGTGGTGGCATCGAAGGTGTAGTATCCAAAGGCTGGGGACAAAGGTCCTACTTTTCTATCCCGTTGGACATTTCCACGGCCCCGCCCCTTGCTCCCAAGTGTTACGCTTCCCCCGACAACAGGCTCATTTCACGGTCACTCTTCAGGAGCAGTGACTCAGCTCTGTGCACCCGCGGCAAGCCTTGGGGAGGACTCTTTAGGGTAACCACGGACTGCAGTTCGTCTACTGCCTGGTGCCTGGGCTCAGGGGCCGCTCTCCGCGCGCATCCTATCAAGAAAACGGACCCGGCCACTCTCATCCCTTATGGGCATTTTCTGTGATGTTTTAAAAGTCGGTTAGATGAATCTAGTGTGAGAGAAATGGAGTCACCGATGTTCTTTTCAGTAAATTACAGTAAAAGGCTGCCTTTCCTTTCCTTTTTTTTGTTTGTTTCTTAAGGACCTAATATTGAAGTTTTTCTTCCCTATTCTTGTTTCCTTGTGGCCAGGTGAGGAGTCTGGCTCAGCTGAGGCTTCTGACAACAGGTATTTTCTGGGTGGGTGAGAACGAATGCCCGTCATTACGCGTTTGTGTCTGATCCTCACAGCGGCTCTGTGCAGCCCAAAGGGTCACTCCGTTCCTGGGGAAACCGACGCCCGGAGAGATCCGCCTGCCGAGCATCACGCAGCTCCTCAGTGGAGGAGCCGAGAGCAGCCCCAAGTAGGTCTGACTTCGAATCCACTGAAGGGTGTTGTAAGCATGAAAATGTGCTCCACTCGACCTCCCCCAAAGTCCACCCGTAAGGACGGGGTCGAGGAAATCAGGCCGCACAGGCCGACAGCAGCAGCGAGGTGCGGGAGACGAGCGGCTGGAGGAGCTCGTCCCCGGGTCACTGCGAGGTATCGCCCAGGCGGAGACTGAGCGCGCGGAGCTCTTCATCGTGGGAGTCCAATCGTCTCGGTCCTTCGTCTGCAGTCCAATGGTCCAACGGATCCAATGATAACAAACCAGAAGTTGGCGGATTACGATAAAATAAAACAAAAATAATTATTTTCTGTTATACCCTAAGCCACTGTCTTTTTTCCGCTTATATTTTTGTTCCTTTTAAGAACTGATACACGCAGGGATAGTCAATATGTGATACATCAAAGAAATACTGCATTTCACTCATTAGACATATTAATTGTTATTAAGGCAAAGAATAACTAACTTAGAAACACGTGCAGCAACTCACATTGAAGGGTAAAGAGGTTTTGGCACTCCCCAACCATTCAATTTAAATGAGTTTTAGGTGTGCTACAATTTTAATTAAATATCTCTTTCAGAGAAGGGCTAAAATATCTTTAAAGGGCCATCTCCTCTCCTCTGCTACAGAACACCAAGATAAGACTTATAAATCATCAAAACTTCTATAACCCACATCCCAGCCAGGAAAATTTGCCAACTCAGTGCCCATATCCTAGAATTCAAAGTAGAAGTGCAGTTAGATAAATACGCGACATCAGAGAAATGCAGTCATCCCTCTCTCGTTCAACGACTTACCACGTTAGTGCAGGGCAACAACGGGGGCTAGCTCGAAGAGCTGGCAGAGGGCTCCGAACCCGCCAGGGCAAGTAGGCTACCCCTCCTGAGAAACAGGTGGTGTTTTATTTGTTCTACCTGCTCTTTGCTTTTGGCAGCTGCGTGACAGCTGGTTACCACAGGAGGCCCTGCCCCGCCCTACTCCCCCTGGGGAAAGAGGCCAGGGCCGGCCCCTGCCGGAAGGAGGCCTGGTGCCACCAGCGGGAGTTGTCTGCTCTTGGGCGCACCGTGGAGTCACCAGTAATGCAGAGAAGGTCACCGTATGGGCGGCGCCCCTGGGGATGCCAATCATTTGGCCCAGGCACGAACGCTTAAAACGTCCCCAGCTGACTCCAGTGTGCATCCGAGGTTGAGAACTCGGAGGGAATGCAGTTTGTCCAACGGGAGGAGCTCTGGGGGCCACGTCGGTGCTCCCGGGTTGCTCTGTGTTGGAGCCGAGCCCGAAGGAAGGTTAGGAAGACCAGGACAGCCGCGGGGAGCACGGGAGGAGCCCACGGCTCTCCGGCTCCCCACTCTGAACGCGGCCCGGATGGGCTGCTCGGGAAGCATCGAGGGAAGGCATCTTTCTCGCCCACACCTGGGAGCACGCAGGTGCACCCGGCCTGTGTGCATGTTTTCTCTGGCCCCCATCAAGCGACCCCGTGCTCGACCGGCTTGTAGGAAACGGATATACACAACAACAACATTATCAACGGCAAGCGTGACGCTCACTTAAAGAGTGTGCACCTCCTACCATCATATCCTTTGGGGGATATATCCCGGGTTTGCACCTTGGGAGCTATGGCCCGCTTGCCATAAGTATGGCTGTCGTAAGTGTTGTACTCAAACGAGGTCTTGGAATATTTCTCCAGCTCTTTGGCGAGGTTGGAGCGAGGCGTGGTCGTGGGGACGTTGTTTCTGTAGCCGTAGTGAGGGATCTCGAGCTGCTTTACAAAGCACATTGGCCTGCAAGCAAACAAGAAAGAATCGACAGCTTGCTTTCCCGCGGCCGCAGGTAAGACGTGGCTCGGTCAAGGTCAGGGCGCGCCGCTCCCATCCACCTTCCCGAGACAAGACGGCATGCCTGGGATTTCACGGCCCCATGTACGCCGTCTGCCTAACTGCCAACACGCGCAGGAAGAACACGAATTAGACATTTAGCTTTCCCCCCATTTCCTTCTGTGTCGGGAACCCGGCTGGCCGGACACGGGAGGTGTGGGCACGGGAAGGACCTCGTGTCTGTGCGTTTCTTCCTCAGCGGCTTCCGAGAGGAAGTGTTACGACAAAGGAGGTGAGCTAATCAGACATTTTCCTTAAAAAAATAAGAGGAAATAAAGAAAAACTCTTAGGGACATGGGCTGACCCAAAACGAGATAAAATGTACCCGGCTGGACACGAACATGGAAAACACAGGGCTGCCTGCAGGCCCAGTACTTTTACGGGGGGCTGTCCGGCTGTCCGGACTCCGGGGGGGGGAAGAATTTAGGTGGAGGGGCCCTCGGTTATTATGTGCATCAATATCCCACCTTGCCGTGCGCGTGTGTGTCCCTGCGTCCCCATCTCTCTGGTGGGATTTCTACAGTGTTTGGGGAAGTGACCTGAGACTTACGGACCAGCGGTGCGAGGGGATCCCTTTGCTTCCCTCCAGCTCATGGCTTTACCGAATCACCAACACCCTTGTCAAGGTAAAGGGGCGCTGTGCCGATTCGAGGGAGGCCTGTTATTTGAGGCACTTTACCGGGTAATCCGTGGAGGTGCACAGACGCATAAACCCTCGTCTTGCCTTCAGAGAGCACACAGAATGTGCCGTTATTTTAAGAGCCCAGGGGTGAAGCGAGCTGGGTGGGTGCGCAAAGTGTCCCGGCATAGATCCAGGACAGAAACCACAGAGGTCGCAGGTGAGAAGCAGGAGTGCTGACAGCGTCGCTGGGGACTCACAGGAGGCTGGTGACCCGGGACCACACGGGTATGTGCTCTGCCCAGCGGGCGAGGCCCGATCCCTAAGCCTCCGAAAGATTAGGGCCAGCTCAGAAGGAGCGGGGCCTGGGCCAGAGGCCTCGGTGACAAGGTGGCCCTTGGGGGCGGCCGGAGGTTGTCCCGGAGCCCTGCCACTGTGCCCGGGCCGTGGAAGCTGGCGCGGGAGCCACTGCTGCCGTCCTCGGTGCACGGTCCGCTCGGGGACTTCCCGCCCTGGTCGGATGCGCGTGGTGGGTTTACTTATTTACGTTTTAAAGATTTAAAACAGTTTTTTAGTTATTTGAGAGAGAGAGAGAGGGAGAGAGAGAGAGTGCGCGTGCATGAGTGGGGCGAGCAGCAGAGGCAGAGGGAGAAGCAGACTCCCCGCTGAGCAGGGAGCCCGATGCGGGACTCGATCCCAGGACCCTGGGATCACGAGCCGAGCCCGAGGCAGATGCGTCGCCGACGGAGCCCCCCGTGTGCCCCTTGAGTGTGGATTTAAATCATCTTCTCTCTGCTCCCTTCCTGTCTCCGTCCCGGCCCACCAAGTGAGCGTGCGTGTAGGCGCCACGGAGAATGTCCGCACGGAGGCCAGGTCCTCCAGGCCTTGCTCTCGCCGGGGACAGTGGTGCCCGAGGGGCGTCCCGGGAGCTGGGGAGCGCAGGGGCGCCCGGAGACAAGGCCGTGGTTGGTGTGGGTGCTTCCCTTCGCGCCGCCCCACCCGCCTCGCCATGCCCAGCTGGAGGCACGTGAGGAATATCGTCTGTGCACGCACCACACACTGGCCCACACTCGTGTGCTCCGTTGTCGTCGGCTGTGGTTTCCACGGCCTCGGCCTCTGGAAAGGGACCTGTGGCCACGAAGCCGCAGCACCCAGGTCGAGGCTGTTGCTTCAGGCTCCGCGCGGGCCGGAGGCTCGTGTCTGAAAGGGTGGGGCTCACGGTCCGCGGCCCCCAGACCAGTGTCTCCCGCGCGACGCCCGCTCAGCCCGACGGAGGGTCCCCAGGAGCGGCGGGCTCAGGGCTCTTCCCAGCTCTGGGGTCTGGCGAGACGCGGCAGACGTGGACAGAAGCCCCGAGCCTCGGCTGCTCTCCACCCGTGCTCAGTTCTCCTGGCTGACGGCCATTCCCTCTCGGACGGACGGAGCCGCGGGGGGAGGGCTCCCTCCCACCAGGAACTGACGGGAATCTTCTGGAGGTGGGGGCCGCGGGCTCACAGGAGTGCGGGGGACTGCGAGCACCCCACACAGAAAAGTCTAGAACACACACCAACACCGACTGACGGTTTCTCTCTAAGTAGTAGGGTTATAAGTGGTTTTCATTTTGTTTTTGTCTATTTAAATATTCTCATTTTCCATAAAGATTTTAACTTTTCAGGGCGTCTGGGGGGCTCAGTCGTTAAGTGTCTGCCTGCGGCTCAGGTCGTGACTCAGGGTCCTGGGATCGAGCCCCGCATCAGGATCCCTGCTCCACGGGGGGTCTGCTTCCCCTTCTGCCCCTCCCCCTGCTTGTGCTCTCTCTCTCTCTCTGACAAATAAAGTCTTAAAAAAAAAGATTTTAAGTTTTTCATTGAAGGACAAAAGGGTGTATAGTGACTGTGGTAAAATGCTTTCAGAAAACTAAACTAATGCACAATAAAACTGAGCAGGTGTTCAAGCCACTTACATACTTTTTCCCAAGTGATCTAGCCTGAAGAACTCCTGTACTGCAAGCAAAGTGTGCGTGTGTGTGCGCATGTGTGTGTGCGTGCGTGCGCTCACTGCTCCCTCTGTACCCGGGACCTGTGGGCTCCGCCTCTGAGGGGCGACCTGCTTCCCTCTCCCCAGAGGTGGGCAGCCGTGCGGCCAGCAGGACGACCCTGGGAGGACCTGGGAGCGTGTCTCTGTCACCACCTCCACTGAGGAGTCTCGACGACGGCCGCGTGGCCCGGGGCGACGGGTGCAGGTGGAGATGAGAGTTGACAGCTGGGATCTGGGATCTCCCTCCGCCCCCTCCCAGAAGCCTCCCTTTCTAAACTGAAACCTGGCTTGGACCAGATGAACCCGAGGTCTTCCCGTGACAGTCCGTGACCGAGGGGGTTCAGCTAAGTCACTTGGCCGCCCTTCCCCCGGCTCCTGCACGAGGGGGGCATCTGGGGACAGAGGAGCCGGCCCCTCCCCCACGGAGAAAGGCTCCTGCCATCCCGCACGGTGCCGTCTCCTGGCAGGCTGGCGCTCCGCCCCGGCCTCCAAGTTAGGCTGGGGTTACTCTGGGCACCTCATGCAGGTGGAGGGCACCCCGCTTTCATCTAGCAGCCCCAGAACCATGAAATACCTTCCAGGACAGAAAGAAAACCAGAAACACCTCATCTACTCTCATGTAAAGAGTGCCAGCAGGTGGACGGAGTCCCAGAGAGGCAAGGCGGCCCCCGCGCTCACACAGGCCCCGTGGGCGAGGGGGCTTGGCTCTTACAACCGCACCAGTGACCACCCGTGTTCCTGCCCCTGAGCAACACTGCCTGCCTCCCCCAGTGCCCCAGCATCCCAGCGCCCCCGGGCCCCCAGCCCCGCAGCATCCTCAGCGCCCCAGCCCCCAAACCCCCCAGCGTCCCCGAGCACCCCAGTGCCCCCAGCGTCCCCATTGCCCCCAGCGCCCCCCGAGCACCCCAGCCCCCGAGCACCCCAGTGCCCCCAGCCCCCGAGCCCCCCAGCGCCCCCAGTGCC